>JAYMSU010001610.1:0-10085 GCA_036897765.1 Erodium chrysanthum
GACTTTGAACGCATGAACTCATATTGCATACATATGACCTCTCTTTCTCGTGTTTTGTGGAGTTGAAAACCCACGACACCAAACATTGTCTGTCCATGTGAATCTCTCTCTTTCCCGAACAGTTATCTCGATCAGATACATCGTATGATATCCTGTTATTTCAAAATATGTACGACGACTAATATATTTATATTCATAATTCGCTTTCAAACGTCTTTGAGTTTGTAATAATGTGATGATCAGATTCAAGTCACGATGATGATATTAAATTTTGAATGTCTAGACACAGTGAAAAACGTTATTTTTGTAATTCCTATGAATATGCTCATATTGTAATAAATGAACTATATGCTTTTTTTTAAGGTGACAATACAATTCTTATTTGTTTCATTATAGAAATAAACGTAAAAATTTGTGTCATCGGTTCTGACACGAAATGACCAGAATGTCCCTGAAGATTTTACATATACTGATGATTAGTTTTTTACAACAAAGGCCGTCTGTGGTTTGTTGTTGCAAAACCGAAAATAGCATGGGATGTGCAAAATCTTCATGGGCATTTCGGTCATTTCACTCCAAAACCGACGATATTGTAACGGTTACAACACAATACAAAGTTTAATGTACGGGCTGCAATAGTGTTTACACAGATTGTATAATACAAAGTTAGTAATTGGGGTTATCCCTATAAACGAGTGCTTATTTAGAGTATGGCCGAAAAGATAGAGATGGTCAAAATGAGTTGATTTATTAATATCTCTGGTCAGTTCTGATGCAAAATGACCAAGATGTCCTTGAGATTTCTGTATATACTAACTATTAGTTTTTGACAGCAAAGCATGTTGCAAAACAACAAATAGTACATGTTAGTATATGCAGAATCACTGGGGTATTTTGGTCATTTCACACCTGAATTGACGACACAAAACTTTACTGTGTTTTTTTTAAACAAAAGATAGGTTACACAGCTAGTGGTTTCAAATTTCTAATGTCGCACAGTATAAGGCTAGTAACCGGCGTTATCTCTATAGACGACGTGCTTACCAAAGTTTGGATGGCGGAAAAGATAGCAATGGTCAAATATCGACCAAGAAAGGCGTCAGCGAAGAAGCCGCCGAGGAGGCAGAGGAGGAAGGAAGTGCCCATGAAATCAGTGACAATGTTGGCAGAAGTGGCACTTGGGAGATGCATTGTCCCTACAAGGTATGTAACCAAGTTCACTGCTATTCCCATTGTCGATAGCCTCTCACATATCTCTATTCCTGTCCATTTCAGACACATGCATTGCTAGAAACAATGAGTAAAGCACAAACAGCAAATAAAATAAAATTTAATGATTGATACAAATTTTTCTTGGATTAGATCGAAGTTTAACAATTTTACTATGCATAATTTTCTAGTCCTCTTACAATTATTGTTTTCTTTATAATAATCTTAAAGTGTATGAACTTTATTTTCATGGGTCGCACGTACTTTGTCTCTTCCTCCTACTTTCTTAAGTGTCCAAAGGCAATCATGCACAAACAGTGAACACAAGCTGGTTCATAATCAATAATAAAAAACTTTCATGGGTGTTTTTTAAATAAGCGTTGTATATATTATATATATCAACCTTCAAAATATATGTTGCAATCATTAAATGTATTAAGTCTTTGGTGAGAATAAAAATTCATGTGATCAGCATATGAATGGTATAATCACATATCACTTAACACCCATGAAAATAAATTTCGATATGAACATGAAGCAACTACTTCTTACCAGTTAGCCAACAACAACAAATGAACACAACACACACAAAAAAACATCATTGTTCATGTAGAAACCAATAAGGAAGATGATTGATTAATGAGGCAAACCTAGGATGAGGGCTGCCGGAACCCAGCCGCCGGTCTTCATCCGGTCGGCCGGAAAGCCCTTGTGATCCACAGCATCAGCAACTGTCCAGCTCATCTTCCCCTCCTAATTATGCAACAGAGCACATAGACACACATACATAATCAATCTCTTGGAAATGGGTTGTAAGTATATATATAATACACTGAACCCTGAATCATGAACCCTGTATATAGATAATACACTACCATTCAAGAACAAACATGGTAAAAGAAAATAATGGACAAGTACCATTTTTGATGAAATGGGTCTCTTTGAAATTGGTTGCTACACACAAAACTATGTTTGGGTTACAATGTGGGAGTGGCAAGTGAAGGCTTTTATAGCCAAATGAAGAGGAGCTAGGTACAGAAAAGTGACCCTCCACTAAGGATTTTTTTTCAGACAGATCATCACTAACTTATTGGTATTTTTGATAAAAAGGGTTTGGGTGATATTCAAAAGGATTAGGTCGACCGCATTAGAAAGGAAAGATTCGGGCAACAGAGTCTTGATTGAACCCTTTTTCGTGTTTGTGTTTTAGTTAGATATTTTTAGGACTAATTTGTGATCATGTAAAAGTGTGTCTGTATCATCCAATGGTTAAGATCCATAGCAGCTTGGTGCTCTTGATGCCCCACTAGTAACATTATTGGTTCATGTAGGCCAGAGAGAAGGGGAAATTGAAAAAACCCGAATGGTGATATGATCGAAAAGAGACATTTTTACGGGTTTTGAATTGAATACACTCTTTTTTAGGAGCTGCAGATCATAGTGCTGGGTAGTTCTTGTTTTGTTTGCATTCAAGTTTCAGCTTTGGAAAAAGGAAGAGGCTTTTTTTTGTGTTGTGGGTAGTGACCACCTTGTTTTTACAACTTATGTATGACTAGTTTGTGATGTCTATTTGTATACTGTAATGTTTGGTTGCTTCTGATGTCTAATGATCCTTAACTGGTTGTCTGGTACAAATATGAATGAGGTTTGGGTTAGGAATTGAATCCAACAGCAACAAGGACATATATATCAACAGTGAAATTGTTAGTGGTTAAGTGAGCTATGTCGTCTGTCGTCTCCTTAAGGTTAAAGACTCGGATCTTAGTGGGTCGGTCACCTGTTTGGAAACTTCGTCTCCTTAAGATCAAAGATTCGAATCTTAGTGGGTCGGTCACCTGTTTAGAAACATGTGCGGTGCGGGGTTTGGTTAAAAGATAATCCATGAGTAACTTAGACTAGATTATGAATTCCTGCTTTATTATCATAAAAAAAAAGAATTCCTGCTTTATTGCTAATAAAAATAGGATAATTACAAAAAATGAATAAAAAACATAAGTTGAGACCACTTATTTGCAATTATCTAAGAATAGGGGTATAACCGGCAAAAAGTGAATACTTGTTACTTTATTGTAATTATCCATGGAAAAATATAACCCAATAACTCAACTTTCGACGTGGAATACACCACAACACTCCCTCTCACATTAGAATTGGATTTCTACACGTGGACAATGATAGAACTGGACATTTGCATATGGACCGAAAGACCATATGACGGAAGTGACAAACGAGTCATGGACCAAACCAAATTAACAGTGATACCATATCAAAACCCGATCAAACCCAAAATTAATAGGTGAGTCATAATATGCTTATCAATCCAAAACTAACATGCTTATACACTTCAACAACAAGAGGCCTTTTCAGTTTTGGCAACATATAAGGTAAAAGCATGTGCACTATGGCTAAAACAATTTAAAAGTAAAGGGATGGATCTTGAAGCAATGTCAAATCCATACATGATTGCTATGGAGAGGAGGAGAACAGAAGCAGAAGGATAAACTTTGAGAAAACCATTTAGGAGAGCAAGTTCATGATTGTTGTTTTTGAATTGACAACAAGCTTATCTCCAATTATATTGACATGGGTCCTCATTTTTGGAGGTAGAGACCACAGAGACTGTATCTAGAGACTGTGATTGTGTGTGTATATTATAATATAAACTACATGCAAATCAGTACCAACAGACAGTAATGGGGATGCAGATTTTGGAGATACACAACATAGTGATCACTATCAAAATTAGAAGATCCATTACACTAACATGTAACATGAGGCTTTCACTTTAACTCCATTCCTCAGAGCTGGCACATGTTCCACTTCCACTAACTCTTTACATACTTCCAACAACTCAAGTGTCTGGTTTGTATTAGGTTAGATCCATCTGTCATATGAAGAAATAATTAGCACATTGCTTGTCATAAAATCTGGTTTCTGGTGTTGTAATCATGCATTTAAACATGTGCTTATCTGCCAAATCATGGACCATGCTTTTTCTACTCTGTCTTGTATCAGAATGCTTTTGCAAAAGGTTATGTAAGTGGGAGGGCCTTGTTTGGGAGGGAGGAAAGTGAAAAGGAAACACTGAGAAAGTTTTGGAGAATTGCCCAGTTCAGAAAAGCCTTGTTCTAGTGACTCTCTTCCTTTCACCACAATCAACATGTGTAATAATGGTTCATAATCACTCAAAAATGACAATGAAGAGAGATATTTAGATGACAAACAAAGATAAATGACATTGAAAAAAGCTATTACATCATATAGCTCAGAATATAAGCAAATGTTTCATGTCTCTCAATGTTACATGGTAGATAATGTTTCATCGGTCAAAGCCTCCAAGAGACCCGTCACACCGAAAACTCAAGATGCAGTGGTGATTCAGATTCAAATCAACAGCTTCTCAATCCCGTCCTGCAATTTGGTTGACAAATGAGAATCGGAGGGAAGGGGTGGAGTTGACATAGATGAAGATGAGCTATGGAGGAACATACCTTGAGTTGTTGTATCTGGGATTTGAGCTGGCTAGCTTCATTGGTTGTAACGGAGCAAGCAATGACGGGCCTTGTGACTCCGCATGCCCTTCCTAGTGCTTCCTTTGACGGGACAAATACATATGGCACATTCTGTAATAATAGGCCAAATAGTGTGGTTAACAACATCGCTTTGACAAGCACTATAAATAGCTAAAGGAAGTCCAGAAACTTGATTGCCAAAACAGGAACTTTTCCTGTCTTGGCAATCAAGTTGAAACATATTTTTCAACATCTCTAGGATCCCTTAGCATCGATAAACAATCCAATCCACTTTGGTAGCTAAAATACACGCTTACAACAAACATTTAGAAAAAAATTCAAAAGTAAACTCAGCCAGAATATATGCAAGCCCGAAGTATTGGCCCAATATACAACAATTAACTAGAGATAAACCAGAAAATTAGATAGTTATATCACACGCACTGTACATGATGCTAAACTCGATCAACAAGATGTCAAAATGACAAGGAAAAAAAAACATTTTAGACACCACAAACCAAGCATTTTAAAATTCCAAGAGTAACCTCAGCCACAACATATGAAGAAGCATAATTTTTCCCCATATCTCTAGGATCCCATTCCATCAATAAAAACAGTCCAATCCACTTTGACAACTAAAAGACATGATTACACCAGTGCACTCGCTTTCATTTAGAAAAAATCAATGTTAATGCATAAACCAGACAACACACAATAAAGAAAAAATTATGAACCATCCTGTATAATGACAAGTACTTCAAGAAACACCCAAATAATAGCCACATATCAAATAAAGCACTGATATAACTAAAATACAACTCATATCTTACACCAATCAATAAACAACATGTCAAATAAACCAATCATACCTCTAAGATCTCATTCCAACGATATACAATCCAATCCACTTATCGGACAAAAATCAATGTAAATGCATAAATGAGTCTGGTATTGCGTATAATCACAAATACTTCAAAAAACACCCAGATAATAACAACAAATCACACAAAACAATCATGTAGCTAAACTAAAACTACATCATTCATATCGTTAAATCAGACATTTTTATGTTTAAGTACCTTGTCCTCCGCCAGGAGGGGAAGGTGCAACAGGATCTCCAGAGGCTCTGTATCGGCTGCCATCACGACAAACTCCGAGATTCCCCTGTTAAGGGTCTTGGTAGCTAAGCCGATCAAACCCAGACATCAAAATCAGATACAAACATAATTGCATACAAAATTGCTTCCCCAATTATACAACAAAATTAAACCCATTACCTTCATTGGCTCCCTTTTTGAGCTGCTTGTAGCTGGAAGCTTGAGAGATGAGATCGAGTATCGTTATCGCGAGCTGCGCATCAGCCAATGGGTAGGCTTTTGGGTTCACTGCTTCTCCAGTCTGCGAGAAAATTGAACACACAAACATGTCAACAAAAACATACCCACATAGATACACACATAACTATAACCAGTAGAATGAGATTCGGAATAGTACCATTGTTGATTGAAGGGACGAAGAAGACAGGGAGAGGCTAGGGTTTTAGAGGAGCAAAGAGGATCGCGAGCTAGGGTTTAAGAGAAGCTCTGCAATGGATCGCGAGCTCAATTTATAGAGGACTTGGGCTGGACCGGTTTTGGTTAGTAAAAGGTGGGCCCATTTCATTTTACCCAACATAAGCCCAAAAATCATACTATAATGGGACAAGTTCATTTTTTCCATGGGAGTCATGACTATAACGTCATTTTAAGGACGAAAAAACGATTGGTACGTAGCGGGAACTATCGGTGTGGGAGTTGGCATTCTCGGGTGTCGTTCGACCGACCCAACGTGTAACAAGAGATAGAATAATAGGAGCGAGATGAAATAGAAAATGATGGGCTCATTGTGATAACCCTATCTCCTACATGTTAGCACGATGACTCTCTGGTGCAGTCAGAACTCTATATTAGGGATGATAAAACATCCCGATTTTGATGGGGTCTCGATGTTCTCGATCTGATCAAAGCACGGCGAGGTCATAGATTTTTGGAAACGGACATGATTAATGAACATTCAAAAAGGATTTGGTTGGGATGTGACAGGGACGGCCTCTCCCCTCCCCTCCCTGTTAGACTTAAAAAAAACAACCCTACACTTTCTAATAACAAAATAATAGACTTTATAAACATTCGGGATGGATTCGGGATTGTTAACTTTGATAGAAACTATATTGATGATCTTGATTGATGTGTTAACTTTGATAGAAAGTACATTGATGAAATAGTTGATTGATATACAATAGAGAGAGACCCTTTATATAGGGATCAAACATGACCAAACTAGGAAAGTAGAATAGGAAACATAACTAAACAAGTAACAATTATAATATAACATAAACTAGAATAGACTAATAATATTAGAATTAAGAAATAATCCAATATCTAAGATTCAAATCTGAAAACAATTTCTAGTATAGTGGCGTGGCTTCATATGTAGTCATTGGTATCTAACAAACTGAGTCAGCATGCCACCGAATAAAAAACCAAAATAGAATGAGAATGGAAAAGCAAAGAAAGCTGCAGCATATGCATATGCCCACTCCACTCAATATACATGTATAAACGACAACGCCCACTTATCGAACCAACCCTTCACCGCAAATATACATTTAGTTGTTTTATAATGTGCAAACAAACAAAACACACATGATATCATGGTTTGGTACTAACTCGACTTCTTCACAACTGATTAAAGCACTCAATTTCAACAGCCTGTCTTGTATCTTTGTCCATTAACTATCAAAAACAGTTTACGTTATAATATATCACAACTTAGTTTAAGTTTTTGATAATTCACACAATCTTATAATTACTTGACAACTATCTTAAGGTCATCATTCATCTACCCGACCTTTTATATTGTTGTCAAAAGTAATTATGATCATCACAAAACTCAAATTGTTCATGAGCTGACAAAAGTTCTGTGGGCAGCCTTTTCAGGTTTTTATGCTTATCTTTAGAGCAGAAAGTGGTGCTGAAAGCCATGCTAAGTGACTATTTTAACAGTTGTGAGGAGTGGATGAATATCACCAACAATATATATCTTCTCGTATATATAAATATGATTCAGCATGATCATGTTGTAATAAAGTACTTTCCGATTACGAACAATTTGGTCTTTGTTTAATATGGAAATATATAATGTGGATACTACCTCATTATTGCAACATGCTAGCTTTGCCGCATATCTCTCTCTCATCAAATCTTCATTAAATTACATTGTGTTACAATGATAATCAAGATAATGCTAATTAACGTCAATAATCATTTTATTAATAGTTCAGCACTCAGTGGACATCATATACACTACTCACTAGCTAGGGGTTAATTACCATACCTAATTGTGACTGTAGTCTGGCATGTGACGGTGACCAATTAATCGTATTTAGTGTCCAAGTCGCCAATATATATACATGTATCATTAGTTTTTGTTATCAGAAAGAAAAAAAAATTGTATTAAAACGGATTGGTGTGAATCCAATATATTAGATAATGATGTATAGGCCCGGGCCATAGCCCTTAGGGTTTACATATACTTCAGGAAATCTTAGTACTACCGAATCATTATATATACATGTAACATTGTACAGTTATATTCATCAATTACAATACCGCTTTTACGATTTTATCATGGTATTAGAGTCATACCATTTTGAGTTTGAGGGGGTGTTAGATAATGTTGTATAGACCCGGCCCATGACCCCTAGGGTTTATATGTACTTTAGAAAACCTTAGTACTATCATACCGTTATATTGTACCGTTATATTCATCAATTATAATACAGTCTTTACGACTTTAATTATCACCATAAAAGGACCCGTAAAACACCGACCGAAATCGAGTCGGAACAAGTGATTAATCGAAACAAGGGTCGCTACTTTGCTGTTCTTTATTTTTGTTTAAAGTATTTTTAAGGTTTGTCCCTACTAAATATTGATTTAACAATTTTACTTATGTACTGATTGATACTCTGGGGCCGTACAACTTTCATTCCATGATCGGACGATACTAAAGAGTTTTTGCATATCCCGACCAACTTCATATATATAGAGCACTTATATATATTAAATTGAAATTATACATCTTCTGTGGGCCAATGAAATCCAATTATTTCATAACACAAAATCCTTACTTTCATATAAAAAAAACCCATGGTTTGTTTTATAATCAGCATGCGATCACCGCATGACCTGATCTCTATATAAATAGGACCAGCCGCATACAAATATAGAATCACCTTGGCATTAACATATACACATCAACTTCGAAACAACCTCGTACCCATATATACACATATATATTCAAGGTTCAGGGTTGAGGGTTATTAGTTGTGTGGTGGTAATTAAAGATGAAGACGATTGTTGCGATAACGGGGCTGGGATTGTTGATGGTGTTGATTTGGGTGTTGCAGCCGGAGACATTGTACGGGAGCGAGTACGACGTTCGGGTGATCAACGGGTTCAAGAACAACTCGTCCATGCCGCTGGTGATATGGTGCTCGTCGGCGGAGAGTGACCTGGGAGGGCGTGCCCTCCAGGAGGGCGACGACTTCGGGTGGCGCCTCCGCACGAACCTCTGGGCCACCAACCACTTCCTCTGCACCATGAAGTGGGACCTCCGCAGGCGCCGCTTCGACGCCTTTGTCGCCGCCCGGGACACCTCCCGCTGCGCCCCTCTCCGCATCTGCTCTTGGCTCGTTAAAGAAGACGGCTTCTATTTCAGCAACGATGAAGTCAATTGGAAGAAGGATTTTTCTTGGCTCTATTAATCATTTCAATTAATATTCACCGGGTTCATTTTTGTTTAATTATGATCGTTGTGACGAAGAACAACTGCCACTTTTTGTAACATGTGGGCCGTGATATTAGATATTTTTGTATCCCCAGTTGCTTTTAAGAACAAGGCTTGGCTTCTCCATATGTAGTGGATGCTGATATTCATGTATTTTAGATGTGAGATAAATACTACACTTATATATATAGTTCATATCGAATTAATCGAGATGTTTGGCAAGTACAACTCGATAGGAGGACTACATATAACAAACACGGAACATATAGACTGGCCAACCTCTAATATTATATGAAATTGAAGATAACGAACATAAGCAAATGGCTACACATAAACAAGGAACATGTGGTTTGGCCCTACATCCACACACCAAATGTCTATAGGCTTAATTTAATTACGCGTATCCAGCATCTTGATGTGTTTATTACAATGAATTCATACCTATATATAGTTAATGGGTAACCTCATGCTTTTTAGCCAAGCATTTAACCAATTGATTCAATGAATTGTTGAAACATATTTTAAAAACATAAT
>JAYMSU010001611.1:0-10084 GCA_036897765.1 Erodium chrysanthum
AGAATCCAACCCAAAAGACTACCACCTTAGGGGGGAGGGTATGACTCATGAAGCATACTTGATCTTTATATCTTCCAATGTGGGCTTATACCATTCAAATTCATGACTTCCTTAAGAATGTAGGCTTCACATAATACAAATCTCTAGCTATATACAATGCTGCTACAAATCCATCACTCACCAAAAAAACACCAGAACAAAAGCTGCTGCTGAATTTATAGCTTTCATGATCACATAACTTAAAAAATCATTTCCTCAAACAAAATCATGACAAATTGATCATAGAAACAAAACAAATACAGAAGCAATGCAGAATTCATGAGAAACCCACATAGATAAGAGCAGAGAAAAGGGGGAAATGGAGCGAAACCTGTTGCCGGAACATGGGCGAATCGTCGAGCTTGGGGAAATGCATGGTTGGGAGTCGGAATTAGGAAGCGGGAAATGGGTTGGTCGGGGACGGCAAGATGTGCGGCGGCGGAGAGCGAGGGCGAGAGGAAGAGAGAGGATTGTTGGATTGGGTTTATGTAGCGAGCGGATTTGGAGGAAGCTCGTCGTTGGTGCGTTGAATCTTTTGCGGATTTTCATGGCTGCCGCTACAATTTATCTCACCTCTCTCTCTTTCGTGTGTCTGTAGCTACTCCATTACAGCTTGTCTGCTGTGCTTGGAATGATTGATTCGGCCATATAGATATGATCATGATTAATAAAGTACAAAACATGAACAAAAATTTAATAATCTTTTAGTGGAGCAGCTTTCATAATTTCGCTATTGTCCTCATCTTATTTTTTAGCTTCATTCCAAGAGTCTCTACACGGATAATAGACCCACGTTTTTGAATAAAGAGATAATGGTTGAAATGTTTAGGTGTATTATTATCATATTCACTTTATAACGCGTTGTTATATTTTGTTTTAATTATATTATTAGTCACAAAATTAAAAATCGAGTGAAATGATCTTATTATTCTTAAATTCGACTGAAATAAGAGATTGAAGATGGAAGATATTTTTTGATATTTTAAAAATTATCGATATCTCATCTGTAACACTATTTATTAATCATATTTTAAAAAATACAAAATAACAATTTATAACTACACAAAACATGTATATAACACATTTTTACCATTTCCCCTTCAATAAATCCACTCCTTTACTTGTTTGGATCAAATTGTCACACTTATAAAATTTCTCTCCTTTATTTGACAGAAATTTCTCTTAGTTACTAGCTTATATTAGGTGTTTGATGCACGGACACGTTTTACAAGATACTTAATATTTGAGTTTAGAATATATTATAGAAAAAAAACATAGATACTTAAATTAATATTTAAAATAACCAGATGATAATTATCGGTTACAACTTCTTACTGACTATAATTTACAATTTGTAATCTTAATGTACCTCTTATAGTAATGTATTTTGTGATGTTGCAATTTTTGTTACATTCAATCAAATATGTAGTTTTTTAGGTCTATTTCTTATGATGGAAAATTATCTACTGAACAAAAAGTTATGCCCCAAATTATTAAAGGATTAACTCGGTCATTACAAAAAAAAAATAGACCTCAACATTAATAAAAATTCATTAGACCTGATGAATGTTGTGATATACTTTAAAACACGAGCTTATAAATTATAACGAGGCATAATACATTATTATAAAGCTTTTAAGATTGAAAAAAAAAAACATAGCATATGTTAAAAGTACGTATCCTTCCACGATAGACTACAAAGCGATCAAAAAAAGCTCACATGTATCATGTGGGACTCATAAGAAATTCCTCAACCGTACACATGCATGCAAAATGTCTTCTCCTTTTACTCTCATCCTTTTTCTCATGCCCTTTCACAGTTGGGTTATAGAAACTCTGCTAATTGGAGCCATTGGTGAGCTTGTTCAAGTTTGATAAGAAGAAGCTCAGTGTCAGTGGCTCTCTTCAATCTTCATAATGTCTTTTCGTGATCTCCCGGTGAATCGAAACAGAATCGAGGCTATAAGAGAAATGAATGTTGCCCGGACACTGATGTTGAGTGAAGACTACATCGGCGCCAGAGACAAGTTGCTCAAAGCCAAGCAGATATATCCACAACTCGAAGACATTGGTCCAATGTTGACCGTTTGTGGCATTCTAATCTCTGCCAACATTCTCAAGCTACCAGGTCTCTCCATGCTCGATCATTACTGGGTTCTCGAGCTCACTCCCTCTTCAACATCCTCTGATATCCATTCTCGTTACAAGAAGCTTGTCCCGATCCTGCAGGCCATCAATAACAAGTTCCCCGGCACTGATTTGGCTCTAGAGCTCGTCCACAGCGCATACAACGTGCTTTCGGATCGAGAAAAGCGCTCTGAATTTGATATGAGGAGGAAAAAGACTTGGGAGGGTTACCAGGCTCGAATCGAGCGCGCCTCAACAAGTGGAGATTCTGGGTCTGGCAAAGTTGTGGTTTGCATGGACATTGGGCAGGAAGATGATGATTTGAGTGATCAAGGAGAGGCTATTCAAGAATTCTATGATTTCGAGCAGAATAGGAAGGCTGGAGATTTTGAGGCAGGTCAGGTTTGGGCTGTTCACCAAACATATGGGGTCAAGAAGTTCTGGTATGGACTAATCATGGCCAAGTCCGGAGATGAGCTTAGAGTGGCATGGTTCAAACCAGAGTTCTTCACTGAAAGTGATCGGCGCCTGAATGCTTCTTGCGGCTCCTTCCATCTGGATACTGAAGAGATCGAAGATCATGTGAGTCCAAAGATCTTTTCTTACAAATGCTCTGAATGTGATCTTGACAAGGTTGTAGGAGATGATGACCCGTTCGAGAGGTACCCGAGGAAGGGTGAGATTTGGGCAGTCCACAAGAACTGGGATCATGAATTAAACATAGTTGAGATGGTCACCGAGTTCTCGCAACACTCAGGTGCAGATTGTGTGCGTTTGGTCATGCTCAATGGTTTCAGGACCGTGTTCAAGAGATTAACAGGGGTGACCTTCCACATCCCCGCGAAGAAGCTGCACATCTTCTCTCACAACATTCCTGCGCATAGGCTCATTGGTGGAGACATTGGTGAGGCTGATAACGCGGTGTTCGAGCTCGATCAGCTAGCTCTGCCTGGTAATGTAATTGGAGATTCAAGAACCCATAATCTTACAGAAGAGAAGCAGAGTTGGTCTGGAGATGATTTTGCTGAAGGTCAGGTCTGGGCTGTATACTGTGGAGAACACAGCATACCTCAACAATACGCTAGAATTGACAGAGTCGTTTCAGAGACTCGAGTGCGTGTCACATGCTTGGAACCAGGACCAGCTCTTGATCCGGAGAGCTCACCGGTTACATGCGGGGTGTTCAGGCCCGGCGAGATCAGTGTCGTTCTGGAAACGTCACGGTTTTCGCATTTGGTTCAGCACTGTGAAGCTAGGTCCGAGGAGCTGTGCTACAAGATTTACCCGAGAAAAGGCGAGGTTTGGGCCATGTACGAGAACTGGAGTGGCAAGTGGAAGCAATCTGATTACAAGACTCACCGATGTTTGGTTATGGAGATCCTATCAGAGTTCTCAGATGGGAATGGCATCAAGATAGCAAGGTTAGTGGAGGTTGAAGGTTGCTTGACCTTCTTCAGGAGGCAGAAACAGAGTGGTTTCGAGCTGGTTCGGGTGGTGCCGGAGTCAGAGATGCCGAGCTTCTCTCATCGGATTCCGGCTTTTGTGTTGCCCGGAGTTGAAAGCTATGGCATACCTGAAGGATCTTGGCATCTGGAACCAAGTGCTTTGCCTATCAACTCCATCTCCGGCGAGTATAGAAATGCTATCTGAAACTGCAAAAAAAAAAAAAAAATCGTTAGTTTACTACTCTTCAGATCAATTTATCCCAATGGGTAGGACTTTCACATGGATGAGAAATAAGCTAAGGTAAACAGAATGTGTAATGTATTTGCTCGATATTGATTCAAAACAAAATTCTCAAGGCATTGCCAGTGACAACTAATTTAGTGTGAGTTATAAAAATTTGCTAAGCTTCTACATATTAAAATTTGAGTGTATCCAATACTTGACCATGCTAGCTTATCCCCAAAGCCTGCCAAAGAGGCCCTTCTTCTTCATCCTGTTTTCAAGAGATGGGAAATCAATGAAGTTGTAGGCAAGGTCAAGTACAATAGGGTTTCGAGGGATTGTCTGGAAGGCGGGAGGGAAGACTTCAATGCGTGAAGAACCTTTAGCGTTTGAATCTCCAACAGCTGACTCATAGACATCGAGTTTATCGAGAAGGAACTTCTCCAGCTGAAACAAATAGAGGTTATATTAGAATAATCACAATTCACACAACTCAATGATGCTTTAATCTTGTTCTTAGAAATTGGACAGAACTTACGTCTTCTTCGTCATGATTTATCGGACACTCAATAGTAACAAGTTCCAAAAATCATAAATCGGGGATTAGAAGTTACAGGTTACGTGCTCGCATTTCCTCTCTTTTTTATTAACACAATTAGAGTTAGGGATGACAAAACACCCTGACCCCTATGGGGATCCGATGTTCCCAACCTGTATGGGACAGGGTCTGGGATATTTGGAAACAAGCAGGTAACGGGAACGGGGCGGTCACTCTCTGCCCCGTTGGACTTAAAAATTGAAAATATATTATTTATTCTATTTCTTTTAACCCTGACTCCTTAATAAATAATAATAGATTTAGGATAATTTCATAAAGATTCGGGATTCGGGGAATCCCCGTCCCCGATCGGGGCGGAACGTACAAAAGCCAAGGACGGGGATCACTATCCCCACCCCGAACCCGCTCCGTTGGTATCCCTGGCTAGAGTTACTTCTGATGGTATCCCTAGCAGTGCAAAAAAGTTCTAACAATACCTTCTTGTCAGCTCCAGTCAATGATATGGCGGAGATTTTTTTTGAGGGGTTCTCTGGAGCCTTCTCCACTTCAAGAATCCCGGTTGCATGCTCGATACAACTACTAGATCTGCATTCGTCAGACAGCATCTTCAACTCCTTTATCAACACCTGTTATCAAACAAACAAAAATCAAATTGGAAGCACCAACAAAGTCAAAGATCAACAAGTACACAACAAATAGTCCTTTTTTTCTCCAGGGAACTAAAAAATGGCAATAATTAAATTGAAAAAATCGTGACAAGAAACACTGAGAAAGTCGGGTGCATCGGTACAAGTCTATTTTATTGAACATGCTGAAGACTCACTAATATTGAAATCTGTGTGCACATACCTGATGATCACCACCCAACAACTGAAATTTCTGTAGCACATCATCCACCAGAGAGCGAGCGCGGCAGAATAATGCATATGCTTCAGCCCTCTTTCCAGCTGAACTGTATGATTTTGCCAAGTAAAAACACCTGCCAACAAGTTTCATAGATCGAGTTTAGATTTTTTTTTGTATCACAACCACCCCCAAAAATAATGAGAATCCAACTGAAAACAAAGACATGGGTGTGATCCAAATAGATTATACACAATTTACATGAGATTAAAATACATGAAAGAGCTCAAGATTGAGCAAACCTTTCAGCTCGAAAAGCTAAAGATTTTAGTGCGCACTCCTCAGCAAATGACTCTTCTTCTGGCTTTCTATCTCTCCCAGAACTAACTAAATCAGATAGATCAGCTGTATTCTGTCAAACATTAGCTTCATCATATTAATAGTGCTTCACATTTAAGCCGAGTATTGTGCTCTACTCAGATCTAATTTAGAAGAAAGGTCTGTCAAAACAATATATTCAAAGAAAACGCAAACCTGTAACAAGAGATCATATAAGCGAACAAGCTCTTCAGGCCTGGTAACTTTCTCATTTTTGTCGTCACGGCGCTTGCTAAGTTTACTTTTTGCAATGCTGACCAACAGTTGGTTTCGCTCAATGGTCCGCTGTCCTAGTACAGCACTAACAGCTTTATCAAGACCATTCAAGTCATCTTTCACATTTTCAGCATTACCTGCATTGGTCTGTAAGGCAAAACGTCAGGGCTAAGCAATCTGAAGATAGAAACAATAGACAAGGCAATTGCAAAAGAAAACTCAAAATATGATAGTGAAACAAAGACAAGAAGAAGGTTTTATTACATTCTAAAATATTAAACAGTTTTAGAGTCTGCCTTACCAAATCACTACGGATACAACTCCTGGCCTCGTGATAAGCAGCGAAAATTTTGTCAAAAACTACTAATCTTTTCTCAGATGGGAGTGAATCTGCTGCTGGACCATGTAAATCCTTCTCCAGATCTTGGGCTGAGCAAGTTTAACACGTAAGAAATGAGACTTGACTTTGTCTTTTGTTGTCATCGCATGTATAAATCAAGTATATAGAAAGAACATAAAAATACACAAATCTAGCTACTCGGAACATAGCAAGAAAATAAAATAAATTAGGCAAAAGAAATTGGGAAACTACACAACACGCACATGCACGCACGACAGAGGAGAAGGTGTGAGAAAGTCGCGAACTTAAGCTCCTCTACTGACAATCTTAAGGGGATTATAATAAGACAAACCTTTCAAAATTGCAACCCGGGTTTTTGCGTTGGAAATTGGGAACCTGTGGCCAAGCCAGTTGAATTCAGTCATAGAAGCAGCTTGTTGGGACCGTGCTTCAGTCATAACAGCCTGCATAGAATGCAACATATCAGAACATTTTCACGAGCCTGTGAAATATGTATATACAGAAAGTAGAAAGGAAGCATTCTAAGTTAATCCTGAATAAAAAGTCATACAGAGTAATATAATTCATAACGTTGATAGCAGAATGAGATATGAACATAATCGAAATACTTCTCTGAATGCAGTAAAAGAAATTGTGGAATAGCAGAAGTTTCTATTAGACAGTCAAACTCACCTCTAGTTTAGCTCTAAAAAGGTCCAGTGCAGGTCCTTCCATCTCACCAATCTTTAAAAGTTCAGAGGTTTGCAAATTGGACTGACCAACTTTGTGTAGGCAATAACGAATACTTGGTTCTAGCTCCTCAACACGCTCACGACACAAAACTTGGTTCTCCAAGTCTCCATATTTGCCAAGCTCCTCATAAACAGCCCTATAAGATTTACAAGTAAAGTTAGCCAGGAATTAGATCCACCAAACCAAGAGGAGAAGCAAAAATTTGTTGCTAGAATGGAGAAGAATACAAGATGGTTTTACAGAAACAAGAAAGACACATCTCAAGTGATACACAACATTATAATATTATATGCTCATTCCATTAGGATTCAAGACTTCTATTATTTCTCTTCATTTCTGCTTGAGAATATATTGAATGAGGAGATATATGGGTTATGGCTTAGTATTTTTTGAATCATAGCAGGAACAAAAAACTGCTGAGATACTAAGGTGAGAAGGGCGCACCTGGCACTTTTGAAATTCGCCAAGGCAGTATCCCAATTCTGATCTTGCTCAAATAACAAACTTCCCTTCATATAGGAAGCATATGCCTGAATGAAAATCAAAACTCAATAAAAAGATCATGGAAGAAATAGCATCACACCTCGTCAACCAAGTGAAAGAGGGCAATAAGCAGCAGGCAATGCATATACATGAAGTATTAACGCATTCCAAACTAAACGATAATGAGGGAATACAAAATAATTGTAATGTAGACGATAAGGAATGATATATAAAGTATAAACCATAGAATGACAATATGGTCCAAACATTATAATCCACGTCATTGCACATTAAGTTATGTGATTATTGACGTGACAGTTGCAGAAACATATTTGCGAGAAACTTGAATGGTCATCCTCTAATGCCCTCCCCTCAGAGTGCAATGACCTAGCATGCTGCATTGAGGCATGCGTTTGAGATACACCATAGGAATGATCAATGCTTACAATTATTATATTTGATACATACGGAGTGGTAACTAAGTGCTACAATAAGAATTGTGATTTATATTACATCACTCCAAAATAGAACAATGGAGATCATCAAATAACCTAGTCTATATGTCCAAGAGCAGAAAGGTCTGGAAAGGGGTAAGAATACTGCTTGGTTCATTCAAGAAAACTCAATTATGACAAAAGTAAACCAGTGCCTGTCAGTAAAGTAACATATTCACTAGTGCACTAAAATACTGTTAACCGTGATGGGGTACACACAAAACCGATAAGTTAATTTAGAAAACCAAGTATATTACTTCTAAAAAGCCTTTGCAATTAAAATGCACTATAACCACATATACTACAACCAAATGAATAATAGAGGCATAAATAAGGGGGAAACATACAAGATCATGAGACTGAAGACATTAATGAAAGACACAAAGGAAAAAAGGATAATTATGAAAGACACAAGAATCGTAGTTTAAATCTTTCAACCACAGCTTAGCTTCTAAATACGGAAGACATTAGCTTAAATCTTAAACGCACCTCAGCTTCTAAAGATGTTCTGTTATCTCCCTTAATTGCGCACAGCTGTGAAAACAGGGTAGCCCATTTTACAGCTTTCCTTAACCTCCCAATCAGGTAGATGCGTTGGTGTGAATTTGGACCATCTGGCAACTGCCTTTTCTCCATTGCATGGCTCCAAGCTCTTTCTGCTGTATATAGAAGCACATGAAGATACCTATCCAAATCCAAATATAAAATATGTTAAATACTTGGACAGCTCAAAAGAACATAGAGCTAATTGATATCTCTTTTGCCCTTTTTATTTGGCATGTGGTAAGACTAGAAGATATCTCACAAACAATATGGGCCGAGGGAATTCTCTAGGAGTCTATAATGACGTCTTCAGTCTCCACATTAATTGAAGCAAACAGCTACCACTCTAAACTATATTAGTATGAAAGCATAACAGCTTTATTTATAGCATTTTATGTACTATAAATTTCCTCCGCTCCACTCAATACATAAAAGATACTTTTCACTTTACAAAAGTCAAACAAGCAAATCCTGTAAGATAGTAAACAAACAATATATTACAGCAATGGCTCCTACTTACATGTAGGATGAAGAAACATTTCTGCTATCTCATTACAGAGCTAAGTTAGGCCATACAGTTGCATGATGAAGATGGCATGGTTGAATAAAAATTCTAACAATAAAACTTTTTAACGGAAAAAAAAAACTTCCTATCGAATCATGCTAAAAAAATATGAGAAAAACTAAGGTTCCTTAAAATTATAAATTTGTCACAGATATACACATCCACATTTCTACTTAGGTCTACAACAGGAATTTTTGTTCTATTTATAAAAAAATGGATTTCCTATATCATGCATTGTCATCCACTGGTTCCACGAGTTTAGTAGCAGAAATGGGGAGCTCTAGCTACCTACCGAGCAGAAGTAAAGGGTAAACATACAGATGGAAAAGACATGAAGCTAAACTACCATGGTAGCCTATGTCAGTTCTACACAAACTAAGATAACAGCAAGCAATACAAACGCACCTTACTTCCGTGACAGTTGATTCAGTTATGGCTCTTTTGGTGTACTTTCCACGGCCATGAGTGAACTTCAAAGATTTATATAACCTCCTCAATCGAGCAGTACAATACCTCCTGTGAACCAATTAAATTTTATTCAGTCACCCAATAAAATCTATCAATTTTACATCAAAAGTAATCCTAAACTATAACAAAATAAATAATAACCAACACACATAGAAGTCAATGATACAAAAAAAAACATACCTGTATCGAGTATAATCTCCATGCCGCAAACCATGTTGCATCTGAGCCGATTTCAGGAGCTGCAACACTGCAAGAAAACAGCCCCAGCCAAAACAAATGATTTAATTGTTAATTGTAATGACCATTTGGCAAAACCAAAAAATGCATGAAATAATCCTAAACTTGGAACGGTCACTTTCTATTTTAATTGTTAATTGCAACTAAACAACCCTAACACACATGCATCTTAGCTGAAGTGAGTTTTATATCTCAAAATTGAATTTCGAAGTTGCAATTCCTTTTCCACTGTAATCTAAACAATAATCATCAGAACATGAGGAGAGTGTAGAGAGACGCCTGTAAAATATACCGTTAATTGAGAACTTGGGACTGATCTGATCAGGTTTGGAACTGTCGATCTCCATAGCCGATGGTTCGATCTCTTTCCC
>JAYMSU010001612.1:0-10083 GCA_036897765.1 Erodium chrysanthum
CATCCAAACTGGGTCTCGAGCAAAACTACAAATTTGTAAACGACGAACTGAAGTTTCCAACGGAAAATGAATCGGAATTTTTTGACTTCTGGAACCCAAGTTACGACCCGTGAACAGTAGCATTCAGGTTATGTAAATCTCTAAGCTATATGTTTTTTCCTTTTCGCTTAGTAATGTCATTTAATTCAAGTTAGTTTTCATATATGTGTATGTTTATCGTTATGGACTAACAACGTTTCTAACACTAGAATCGTTTTGATTGTCGGAGATATCCAAAAAGAGTGTTTCATTGTCGGGTGATATTAGAAAGAGAGATGGGATAAAGATTCTTGAGAAAGGATAAGAGATACATAGAAAATAAAGATGAAGGGGGATTTCGGTCTTGCCAAGGGAAGAGAGAGTTTAGAAAGAGTTTCATCAAAAGAAAGAAGAAAGATGAATGGATTTTTGTGTTTTCCATATCTTGAGAAAAAAGAGAGGTGAGTTGTGTTTTGCATATCTTGAGAAAAAGGAAAGAGGTAAGAACAAATGATGTAAAAATGAGTGGGTGAGGTAATAATGGCAAGTGATAACTGATAATAGTTGAGGTGATAAGCTATCCGTACATTAATAAGAGTAGCAGGGGTGTTCAAAAGATATGCGGATCTTGATCCGTCCGCAAACCCGTTTCACCCATAACCCATTTTACACTCATCCGTCGGGATGCGCATCGGATGCAGATCCATTTTAAATCAATCCGCATAGAGATGAGACTGAGCGGATGCCGGATTTGGACAAGGCGATCCGCGGGCGCCCGATCGCTCGTGAATCTAAAAATTACCTCCATTTAACACCACATCACATGATAATATCAAACAATAACACTACTCACTAATCTCACATATAATCTCTCTCACCTAAACAAAAGCTAAAACTACGCATCAAGCCTAAGCATAATCTCTCTCACCTAAGTCTACATGTTCAGCAATGAGCACCACGACTCCGACACGCCAAAGATCTCATATGCCGACTTTGTCTCTGACCTCGAGGTCTCGGCTTTTTCTCACCTCTCGGAGTTTTTCAAGATCTGTCCTTCATGGTCGTGACCGGATCTATTCCCTCTACCGTCCTTTCATCTCCAGCAACACGCTCTTCCATAGATCGTCTGATTGCCGACCAGTTATTTCCACCACTGTTGATGCGATTCAGAATAATCATCGATGAGTTTCAGATGCAAATTATTAAACCATTCTGAGAGTGTGTGTATGCGAATATTGCGGGTTTGACTCAATCCGCCCGTAGTCCTACTCGGACGGGTGTGACTCAAAATATGAATCCAATGGGCGGGTGGTAGGTTGGATTTTTACCAGGGAAAATTTCACAAACTTAGGTTGTACGATGATCCACTTTCACAAAACCACCCACCCTATACTAAAGACCCGTTCATATAACCGTTCTAAGCTAATTTTAAGGTTTATCGTCCGTTTGTTTAGATGGATTTCGTTCGTTTTCGTGCACATGACCTGTATTTTTTAATCCAAAATGTCCATTTTGCCATTGGTCAAAGAAGTCAACTTAACAAAAAAACCATATTTGATAATTAAAAAAAAACAAAAACAAAAACAAAATAATTAAAAGTTCAAAAAATAACAACATTGTATGAGTTTATATGATCTGAATTCTTTCGACTAGTGTCCGACTGTATTGCATACCATCACGCATTGGGTAGCGTAGGAAGTAGTCGTGTAATGTCATTTTATCTTGGCTAGTATCGTATGTACTACACATGTGACTTCCCACTGTGGACCCAACCCTAATTCATGAGTGGCCATGCCGTAATGGGTCGCGGGAAAGTGTGGAATCATGTTCTACAAAACAAACGCATGTCAATAGGCTGGTGTGTATAGATTCTCCATATCTGGTGAAACAACGAGTCTTGAACTTGAGACCATTAGAACCCTAGATCATCAGAGTATTTATGAGCGAAAATCTCACCGTTGAACCCTGACGCTACGTAGTCCCATAAAACCTTACCTGGGTAAATCGAGACAATAACCATGACGAGCTCGACCACTTCATGGCAAAACTGGATGATGAGGTGGGGTATGTTGCGAAGACTGAATCCTAGGTTGCTGACTCTGTGTGTCGTCGAGACAATAACCAATGACTGTCGGGTTTTGTTCAGAGAAGTTCCATGGTGGTTCTTGCAGCTACTCACACCCAAGACCGCCTTGGGGGATATTGTAAGTATACAGAGCCCGACTATGCGGCAACTACCGTTAGTCCACGTTTAAATTAGGTAAATTATCACTCGCGGTGTGGAAGTGTACCTGTTAATGTGATACAAGGCTTTGTAAATAAAGACACTAAGTAGTCGAACTCGTGGCAGCAGTATGCAATATGTTCTCTACCTATTAGTGCAGTGTTTGAATTGAAAGATTTGGTTTTGAAAATGTTAGAGTTGTTTTGAAATTAAAAAAAAAAGACAAAATAGTGGTATGAAAGAGATCATGCAGCAAAAATCACAAGCAAGTTGATTCAAGTTTTAAAAGCAATTTGGGATTCCGGGTTCATAGAGTAGCATACATGGTATTGAATAAGCGATAGAATCGTTATGTTGGATTAATATAGGGGCAACGAACCATCTCTCTATCTAGTCCTAACTCTCTCTCGAGTAGATTAGCACTCTATCAGAATCCGACCACCCAGTTATCCCTAATCATAGATGTAGAAGGACCTAACGCATTACTCGATTCGTGATGGTTTCTAGCTTTCAGTATTTTAGCCTGTAAGTATTGCACTCGTGTTGGTCCACCTATTCCTAGTGAGGATCTAAACCCGAGTTATAATCGAATTGGACTAATTACTACCGTTCCCTCCCCGGTGATCGATCTTAATCTCATTTCGTAATTGATCAGATTAGCTTAAACATGTAGAACACCAACTATAAACCCTAATTTCCAACATACGCAATCCTATCTACCCAGTCATTACCATGCTCACAACCCTAATCCCCCATAATCCCGAGTTTGATGAAGTTAGCTACTCATAATCGAAGAACAAACAGCATAGAATAATGAAGAAACAATATTCATTGATGGAAAAGAGTATAAAATACAAAATACCAACAAGAATCTCCCAATATTCTTCTTCCTAAGCTTCTCCTTGCTCCTAATTATGCTCTTTGCTCTACAATATACGCAATAACCTAATCATAGGTCTGAAAATCCTATTTATACTAAGAGGAATCGCAGGGATAGAATAGAAAATTCCCTAAATTTTCTGCTCTGAAGTCGCCGACGTCCTGACAGACGGGTGTCAGGCAGGCCGTCAACGGCCGTCTTGACTCCAGTCATGATGGCCGTCTAGAAACAGTGATAAAAGGTTGGATCGCAACTTTTCTGACGGTCCTCTGGACACCGTCCATGTGGCCGTCGACGGTTCCCGTGACGCTGTCTGAGAGGGCGTCGACGGCTTCCCTAACGTTGTGTTGAAGGCCGTCTGGAAATAGTGAAGAGATGCCCGAGCTGCATTTTCTGACGGCTTTCGTAAAACTGTCTAGGAGGCCGTCTGGAAACAGTAAGGTCCCTTTTAAGCTCAAAATCCGTCGTTTTCCTCTTGTTTACCCTACACATCATTGAAATAGCAAAGGACACATAATCGAGTGGTTTGGAGTCATAAACAATGTCTAATTGAGGCGAAAAACACCCAAGTATAGGCAAATAGTGTCAATTAAGACGCAAAGATACGTCCGCATCACCCCAACCAAACTGAAGAGAAACACATCTAAGCTTCCGAGTATCAAGGTTTGACTATGCCGACCGATCAAAATTTTCGTAGAGCTAGATGTTGGAAAAAAGTTGCAAAACTATCAAGTTCACGTGTGTTGATTTTGTCAACTTGAGCTCAATTTATGGACCGGAAAGATTTATTTATGAATTATGTAAAATATGTTTACATGTTTCGTGATATCACATCTTTCCAATGGTATACGTCCAGCTTTAAACAGATTAAATGTGAATGAGAAATTAATTTTAGGTATTCACTTCGTGAACTTATTGATAGTACGAACTTAAGTGGCTTTGGACCGAACTGAGATTCGTGGGCTTTCCATATTTAACATGGACCCATAATATACGCATATATTTTGGGCTTTGCCAAAACTTTTGTGGCTTAAACCATTATGATCAATAACTAATTGCATTAGTTACCGCCTTTAGTGGCATGGTAGTAGCACAACTCCTTTGGAAGTTATCCTTTTCTTTCCTTTTGTTGGTGCGTCTTTGAGTGTAGTCAATCAACAAGTTTGCAGCGCGGTGGCGGTCACACAGGAGAGACAATGTTCTTCCTCTACCGTGGATACAAGAGCTAATTGCATTAGTTATTGCCTTTAGTGGCATGATTGACCGTGTAGCTTTTTTTTTCCTTCTGATTGTGTGATATTTTGTATTCCTCTCATTTTGTTCTGTGTTGTCAATGGATGAATGAGAATAATTTTTGGTTACATCGAAACACCATCGTCTCATATATATGATGTCGGAAGTTTTGGTTTCGATAGTTTACGATACTGCCGACCTTTTCACCGACCAACCAAGAGCATGTTACTACATTCAAACGAATTCCCAACATGTTTAGAGAACTGAAACAACTAATAGAATACAACAATTATAAACGAATCGGTTAGGAACTCTAGTTATAAATAAACAACAAAATATCCATTAGAAGGCCTACACTGACTCGAGAATTTTCCTAATCAAAGTTAATGGGTAGTTTTAGAAATACAAAAAAGTAGACATAATGTTAGAAGATAAATAATACACAAAAGAGTTTTTTGAGTACACTTACTAAATTTTCCCTTTTTAATTTGAAAATGATGTCATTTTCATTGTGCATGGCCTAGCTTTATTAGGTAGAAACTTTCTCCACTTGCCAATGTCAATGTTTCCTTTTGTCTCTGGACATTTTGTCACAAATATGATGACCATTTATTTCTCTTGCTAAATTGACTCAATTGGTGTATGTATTATCAAACTCCACGTGCCCTATTTGTTCATCTAATACAAACATCGGTCCCTCAGGAAAATATATATATAATCTTGAAACTAACTCAACTTTAATATTTAGATAGATGAATCAACTATCATGAGAAATTTCATTAACAAACAATGATAATCGATATGTAACTTTTGAAGTCTCGCATATGATAACGTGAACAACATATAACATATTCGGTTTGAAATTTTTGGTTCAATAAACTGTTTTGGGCACATTTACTTCTTTATATGACTTGCTTGACAAGTAATTAGGTTAACCCTACTATAAAAGGTGGTTTTGACACACAAGTAGCTTTGGGAAAGTGGGAAAAGAAGAATGGGTCATATGTAGAATGTGAAAGAAAGCAACAAATAAAGAATCCAAAGGGCACAAAAGGAAGTGGCAAAGCTTTATGGGTCACTTGTTAAGTCTTCTAAAGCACCCTCCATCCATTTCAGAGTCAAAAGGGTGAACATGAAAGTTATGCATAGACCTTGGTGAAAAGAGGAATTGAGGTAATGATGAAGATTGGTAATGGTGTACACTTTGTGTTTGAAATGTGATGTGCCCTACAGTTGTGGGCCTATTTGTGACCCAATTTGTGGACTATGGTTGCTCAACCACTTGAAAAATGGGAACAAGACACGGACATGGGTTTCAGGGTGTTGGTTAGAGGATGTTGGAACTACAAAGAAACATAAAATATCATAGATTAATATTCCACGGACAAAGTTTCTTTTTGTATAACTTGTCCAAAATAAGAACACATTAAAATTTAACATTACCTGTTTCATTTTGGATAAACTACATGAAGTGCTAGTAATACTCACAAGATAAGTAACCATCTTCAATTTCATAAAACACGTAAAGGTATGGGAGAACATTTATCATTAGATATGGGAAACGTTATGTACATACTCTAAATTATGGTAAAAATACATTTTTCTTCTGCTATTTTCAATTGTATCAAAAAACATCTGTCTGAAAAAATCGAAATGATAAACGGTAAGAAAATTTCAAAAAAAATAATACTTAGTTTTTGTCAATTAGGGTCAGTTTCTGAAGAAAAAAATGGGATTAGTGCCTGAAATAAAGCCGGGTAGTGGGGTTAGTTCATGAAAAGTTCTGATAGATTTTGTAAATATCTTGTTTTCGACTAGATGTTTTTTGATAGATTGAAAATAGCAGAAGAAGAGTGTAATTTTACCGTAGTTTGAGGTATGTATATAACGTTATCCCGATAATTTAGTGACAGTATTGTTCAATAAAGATGCATGAAAATTTTAAGATACTCCTCAATGTAACTTCTTTCAACTTTTGATAATTCTTAATCACAATGTCATTTCAATTTATACTTCTTTTTTCTTGATATATTATATTTCATGATTAACCAAAAGCTCAACCGAAACGAAGTGGATGAGGTATATTATGGCTAGTTTAACCTAGTGTGTTGGGTTTAATCTTGGTAATAATGTTTATATTATTTAGCATTATAATTATAGATTAGTTAGACTATTAGAATTAGTCTTATAGGATGCACTTACTGTTTTGTTTCTAGCGTGGGATGAGGTTGAAGTTGTTGCTAAAATCTAGCATCATCTCTAGTTTGTATTTAGTATTTATAGCAAACAATGAAGAAACATACACACGATTGGCAGATCGATTTCTGGGTTCTTGTTTGTGATTTGTTTCTATCATAATGAGGAAATGGAAAGACTGACGAGCTCAACTATTGAGCCTTGCTAAACGCAATGACGTGCTTAACTGGGAACTGTCGGGGGCTTGGAAAACCGGAGTCAGTAGCTCCTTATTGAGTAGCATGGTAATGTTCTTAAGTGAGACGAAGTGTAAACGTGAACAGATGGAACAACTACGAGTGGGTTTGAGTTTTGTTTCCTCATTTACCGTCGAACTACAGGTCGGAGTGGAGGTCTAGCTTTATTATGACGTGATGTACATGACACAAATGTCTGGGTCCCAAGACTAACTTCTTCAAGCCCATTTGCACACAAAATTAAATCAGAACAAGAAACACAATAAATAGGAAGGAAACATGGCATAATAGACAACCGAACACCAGTTATTTTAGCCATTATGAAACACAGAGTTCTTAACTTAAAACGTTAACTTCTCGATACAATAATCAACGTTAAAACTTGCCAGACAACAATAGATATTGAGAAGAAGAAATCGGAGAACGTTAATATCTTCGTTGAAGCTTTCTCTTTTCTTTCCCTGAAGAGGCTTGTTTGGGTTCAGGTTGATTAGGCAACGGATACATTTTCTCCGGAATAACATACTGTGGCTTCATACCTTCCATCTCCCACAGCAAAACGTGTACCTTGAAACGTCGCCATATCACTTTGAATACCTTAACGGGCCATTTATAGGTCACTACTGATATAGTTCTTCGGAACAACTTGAGTAAACCCATCACTCTTCGGATGAATTAATGTTTTTGTCACTTCCCCTTTTATAACCCAATTTCAATTAGTGAACTCAAGTAGGATTAGCAATTTTAATGGCATGCAAAATATGTGACCAGTTTTTGCTGCCCCATTTTTGGTAAATACATTCTCTTTCACATAGAGTTGGTTGATTAATAGAATATGTGTGATGTGAACAAGAACAAAAATGCAAAGAGCAAGAACTAAATCATCGGTAGCTACTAGTATGTATACTATGTAACGTTTTGGGTTGAAATTCATATGATTAAAATGAAATTAATACAAACCATCAAATCATTTTTTTGGCTCCTTTTCCCCTTCTATTTCACGATATTTTGTAATTTCAAATGATGCCATATGATTAACATTAATTTGATGACTTGAGTTTAAGACCCCATGATAGAAAATTCATCATTATAGGGTCTCGGAAGCATCCCCAACCCAGTCGTAGGAGGTTGGGCGTATGGTGTCGAGAGCCGTGTTTTTTGGGCGCATGAGAGCTGGTTCGTGCGTCTGGAAGGTCCAAGCTACGCCCGGGCGCACTCAGGTCCAGGGTGCTTTCGAGGCCTTTCCGAAAATTGACCAAAATTATTTGTTTCCATTAATTTTCTAAAGAATAGTCGATTAAGTTAGTCTTTTTTTTATTTATTAAATTTGGGAAGTAAACTTTCTACAAAATTCCTTCAAGTTTATTTGTAGAAAGTTTTCTGCATATGAGCTATGGGCGACGTTTTTCTAATGAAGAGCTAGGCAAAGTTTGGTTTAACGTGGTGACTTGAAAAATTGACATACAAATCGTTTTAAGTGTAATTTTTCATCTCATATGACTCTCTGGTCAATTTAATCAAGTCATTAAGTTATCAAAAAAAGAAGTCATGAAGTTCTTATCCTCACTTGAGAATCTTTTCGAATCTGAACAATCACATTCTGTATTATATGTTTTTCGTTGATCACAATTTTGTTTAGGAATTCTCTTTGTAGACAATAACCGTGACTTACCTTTTGGTGCAAAAACTAACGAGAAATTTTGTTTTGCATTGCAACTGTTGTAACGCTATTAATTTTGACGCAAAATATCCTGAAATTTTTGCATATACACTAAACCCATACTATCTGCGGGTTTGCAGCAATAAATTGTCAACGACTTTTGTTGTAAAAAAGTAACGGTTAGTATATCCAAAACCGTCAGGAGTATTTAGATCATTTTTCATCAAAATTAACGGCGTTATAATAGCTGTAATGAAGAACAAAATTTTCCATTAGTTTTCACGATAAAAGGTGGGATTTGGTACGGGGATTTTGTTACTGAGGTTATCCCTTTTGTTTATTTTTCTTCATTCTTCCAAACTTCATGCATAGTTTAAATGGTGTCAAGTATATATAGGTATCATTAATAATAAAAATAATAAATTTGTGAAACTTGAGGACAAGATCAACATATACACAAGCTAGGTCAAGAAAATAGACACATACGATTACTATATAATGAACAATGGATCATAATAATTAAGGTGAGTTACTTTGATGATTCGCTTGCAATAACACATGCCGCGATCGGATACATATAATATGGCTGCTGCAATGAAACTGAAACCCTAGACTCGGAAACATCTTTAAATCATTTTGGACAGTTCGCTAGGCCTTCCGCGTAAAATCTGCAAAATAGCTCTCATCAACTTGAACAAATTCGTAAATGTATTGATGAAATTGTCCGAATGTCTCCGAGTCTCCATGAATAACTTCGTAGACCATACCCTAGCAGTTCGCAATATACCTCCGATCAGCCCGAACAAACTCATAAGCGTGCGGATAAACCAAAAGCGCCTCCCCATAGCTCCGAGTAACTTGATAGGCGATCTACGAACAAGTGTTGATATTGTTCGTATCATTCGAACCGAACTCATGAACATGCGGATGAGTGATACGGGCCTCCAAATAATCATGAATAGCTGGGAAAACCATACTAGAGTAGCTTGTACGATGTGTCCGAACAATTTGACGAGGAAATGATTCATAAGTGTGTCGGTATAATATTGATGCGTAGTGTGCCGGATACATTTCTCGGCTCCTTCCATTTTTATGATGATCTTGTGTTATAAGCTCTATTAGGGAAGGGTTTGTAGCATGCTATGAGCAATTTAAAATGGACTATCTTTGAGACATGCATGATGAATGACCCGAATTTGTTGCACCTCTTCGGTAAATTTGTTGAGATTCAACTACTTGTTATGAAGAGAACTCTTGTAGTCTATATCTAAAAAAAATATGTATCGGTTCAGATTATAATACGATATTTAAGTTTGATGATCATAAATCATACACGTATAAATGTTTCATTATACGAGAATTATGAGATGATAGTGATATACGATATATGCAACTTACTTTTGTTATGTGTAGACATGTTAAATAAACTATCAATATCTATAACATTGAGCGTGTAATTGAGATGACAAATATTTGAATCATTTCATTCAAACAATGATTTGTGTGAGTTTTATGTAATCTATATAATAACACGAACCCATTTCAAATAACATCTAAAGCCGAATTTGAATCATCGTGACCTTGAAAGATATAGTCATTTTGGCATCATAAATGTATATCTTGTATGATATGACGT
>JAYMSU010001613.1:0-10080 GCA_036897765.1 Erodium chrysanthum
TGGTTCTTCTGGACGAGTCACTGTACCCATTTTCTTTTGCTTCAGCTCCCAGAACCTTCTCCAACTCATCGTTGATGATCTTTAATTCATTCTCTGTTGCTTCAGTTTCTTTTCCCGTTATATTCTCGATCGAGATGGAGAAAGTTGGTGTAGATGATGGGTCTGCACCAAGGGTTCCAATTGCAAGGAATCCATGAAAGAGCTCAGATGCTGCAGCTGATGACTCTTCTTCTTCATAGTCTTCTTCTACTCTTGCTGTTGCTAAACCAGCAAAAGATCTCCGGCGATGGTCTTTGGGGGCTTGCCTGAAGGGGCTGGTGCCATAGAGTGGCTTTGGATAGTATTGTTGCTCATCAAGGGATGGCTGCCCTGAAAGACAAGTACAAGAGTGGCCTGACACAAACGTTAAAAAAACTCGAATGACAAAGAGGCTAACCTGTGAAACATGTAAAATTTGGTTTGAATAGTTGCATATAGTACAGAGTGTTGTGACCATGGAGCCACTATTTATTTGGTATGTGTAAGGATCCCAATAGATTTAAGCATGTACACTATGAAAGTTCTATCTGAAGTGTTAATTGATTTGAGTACACTCCGATTGCAATTCTTTGGATAAAATGCAGACATTGAAATAGTGTCAGAACTAAGTTTACATAGCAGAACAGTACTTACCAATAGCAAAGTCCTTGTATGTTTCACTGCTATTCTGCCGAAACTTCCGGTGCACCCAACCAAGTAACTGCAACAAAGATATGAAATGTTAAGTTGTAGAATATGTGAGGATTTAATGGTTCTCCTATGTATTTCTGTGAGAGGAATAACCTTCATCTTGATATCTGTATCCAACAAACTTGAGCTTTGAGTACTTTGGTGGTGAGGAGAGCATGTGAGATAAATAGACTAAGCAGTTCTTCTAAGCATCCAATAGTCAGATAAATGCTAGTAGAGAGGAACAGAGAGATAGTTACAAGATTTTGGTTGACTATTCTTGTCAAGATCAAATCATGTTGTCAAATGGGGGGAGTGGGTCCTTAACCTAAAGGCTGTAGGTTCGATCTATCTAAACGTTGTTCAGTCGTGTTCATGAGCAAATTTGGTTGAAGGGTGATGGTTTTTTCGTTGGTATTTGCCAGAATAATTAGTAGTACTTGGATATAGTGTTATACACTATAATTGTCACTTGTCCTGTATTCTAATATGTTATATTAGAGAGCCAGTTTATTCACATACACATTATGTATGAGACAGGGTGGACCTTTAATTCTGATATAATGAAGATCTTTATCAGTAATACTGTAATACTCGCAAGGTTACGATTAGTTAACAATTTGTAACCAATGATGATAATGTACTGGCTGAAATGATCATTATTTATTGATTATATTAGTATGGAAGGTTTTACATATATATCTGTAGATATATCACCTGGATATGTTGTGCTTGCAGCCAACTTGAACATGCAAAAGCAACTGGATGCACATGAAGTTTTTAAATGCCAAAACCTAAAAATGGTTGCTGTGAGTTGAGGCTTCAACATGATCTGAAATGGCAATTAGGGTATGAGTAAACATGTACTTCCAGCAATTATTTCACTTGTATCTCATCATGAAGCAGTTGCAGTTAATAACCTTATTTGGTCCTCTCCATGGTATATGGTCCAAGCCTAAAAGCTAGGTTTACTTTCTTTTGTTGATTTATGAATACAAATGTTCTGATTTTTAGAAGGGATAAAATTATTTATTGATTTTTAATGAGCTAATCATATCAAGTAGTTACCATGAGAAGAGGTTTTATGATCTCATGAATACCTGATACTGTTGTTGTGGGACAGTAAAATGACAATATGCAGTAAGGTAGTTTCCTTGTTTATATCATATGTCATATTCATAGTCTCTGCCAACAGAAATGGATTTTCCATAGAAAAGCTTGACTGGACCCAAGCTTTTACCCATTCAAATCTCAGTGTGACCCACAAACATCGTGCATACGAGTGAGCTGCGAAAAGAGAAGCATGGTTTTTGCTTAAAGACAAAGGTAAGAGTTTCATAATGAAAGAAAGACAACACTAATTGCTGATCAAAAGAATTAATGAAAGAAAGACAGCACTAGTACCTTAATATTGATAAGGCTTGAAGATAAGTAATTATGAATAGAAAATAATAGATGTTGACCCTGTTGGTTTAAATCTCCATAAAATTTTGAGCTTAGGAATGCTTAATGTAAGCTTTGTGTTATGGTCTTATTTTCTAATGGTTATATACTTCTGACTAGATTGCAAGCGGCCTAATGAGTATAGTTTTTAGCTTATTATTTGGTTTAGTTATTTATAGATTTTAAACTGAATAAACCATGAGTAGAATGACGTACAACAATTCCAAAAATTTCTGTTACTAATTGAGTGGCATATAATCTTACTTCTGGTCACATATTATGATACTTTTCACGGCTGGTTAGGCCTGGCAACTTATATTTATCCATCATTCTGAATATAATTATGAAGGTTGTTTTTTCTTTGAGAATTAATTGAAGCTGTTCATCTCATCAATCTGGATTAGCATGAGCTAGTGTAGCAACTTATGATTCATACTTTTTTCTTAGAGGCTTTGGAGATGGAATTTAATGTAGTGACCAAGTCAAAACTAGCAAAGCTGCCTATACTTCCAATATCGGAAAAAATGATATGTCTGAGATAATATTTTTGAATTCAATACTACATACTTACTATCAAGCAAGGTAGTGCTTGGACAGCAACCTGAAAACTTAGACCTGGATTCCTGTACATTGAATGAGGGTGATGTCTTTTCCTTGTATGTAACAACTTGAGGGAATATTGATGAGATATGCATCCTTAGATCTGAAATATAATATCATGGGTTGTCTACGGATCTGTTTGTTTTTTCTTCGGGGATGCTAGTTCCTTCTTGGAACTGGCTTCCTTCTTCAGTAAATTTCTTGCTATTGCCAATATAAGATAAAATAAAATATCATAGCACTAGGTAGAATGAGGTGACGAGCAGAAGATGTCTTAGGAGTTTTGCTAAAAGTTTCATGTGGCCAACCCCAACACCTTGGATTCATTGGTGAATTGTTGTTGTTAGAACTTGGAAGGTTGATGTTTTGGTTTTCATAAGGAAGTCATTTTACTCTAGATTTCAGTTATCCTCTTTTTACACTAGATATATAGAATGATATAATTATAATATGCCAACTAACATTAGTGGGTTGGAAATAAATGAGCAAGACTGACAGAAAGCATCCATCCGTGTTAAAAGATAAGGAATAGGGTCAAGTGGGATTTTTGCCAACTTTCTTGCTGATACTTACACGAGACTAAAATACGAACTAAGTGGACAGTATGTTGCTGGTAACATGATGGAAAGCCGATTTTAGGAAGACACTGAGGGTTACTTGCTTCCACTTGACTGTGTCTGAAGTCCTTAACAGGCCCGCACTGTGACAAGTGCATCTTGGACCCTCCAATTATGGGGAAATTTGTCACAATGCCTTTGACTTGCACTGAATAAATTGCCTTTTGTAGCAAAGTGGGCTAACATTTCTACCTTTTTGTATATTAGAGATTCTCACAGCATAATATACTGGCAAAAAGATAGGTTCACCGAAAATATGGTGCATCATGTGAATAATGTATCAGGATGAGTAAACCCTGTTGGCTTCACTGCTGATAATCTTGTTTGTACAAGGCCATAATTGATCTAGTCATGTATGCATATTGTTATTAGCAATGCCGACCTTGGTCATGTGTTTGGCATGTGGACAGATGACGATGCTCTGCACCAAACAAGTGTATGGTCACTTGTTGGGTAGACTTGTAATCACCACAGAAACCAAAACATGGCCTGGAGGAGACTGACCAGCAACTGGAACTATACCCATTTAGGTACTTCTCAACTTCTTTAGACAAGGCATGCTCTTATTTTCTACTATTTTTGTTGTTCTCTAAGGAGCCCTAGGTTGTCAAAATATTTCATTAGTCTTTTCATTATGCTGACATTTTTCAATGTCATTTCAAAGGCTTCTTATAACGTGGGATTTTTCTTCACCAGCCTGTCATATTCAGATTAAGTCATTAATTTAAAACATGAAGTGATATGTGAAGATGTATTTTTGCTATTTATTACCCTTGTTTCAAGCGAGTTGAGAGTTTAAGGATGCAGCAATCAACTTCTGCAACTTGGCCCCCGATAATGTGTTGGTTATATTTATACTACACTATATGCTTTGGTTAATTATATCACTTTTAACTGCGTATCTTGACTTCTTAAAACACTATCATCCATATATATGTATTCTTACTTGATGGCAAGTTCAACTATCAAAATTATATTGGATTCACTGGGAAATGAACCAAGGACAGTGATGCATTCACCTTCCTGAATTTGGGTTTCACATTGGAACCATTTTGTTGACCTGCCATGAGCTTTTGGTTACTTATTTTCTCCAGAAAAAGACCATGGCTAGTGGCTATCATTATTACCTCCAAGAAGTAGTAGCTTCAACTATATGTTGTTATGAGTGTTCTCTCTTCATCACAGGCTACATGTTCTTTGCCTCACCAAAACAATCATAACTGTGAAATCTAAGTACTGGAGCAATATGGAGAGTAAATTCTAGCATATTTTCCTTTCCCGCAAATTTACTATGAACCTATTTGGTCAATATATTGACAAAAATATATCTAAAATCAGATGGGATGACGAAAAAAATGGAATATGGCATTACAACAACAGGAGTAGAGCAAGCAAAGGGATTAACCACTAATTCTCACGTTCTCTATTTAGAACAAAACTTCTCGAAGTCATCGGCTTGATTTTGCATGTGATCACAATGACTTCTAATCTTGTCGGACCTAATCTGCTAGAGTTCAGATTATTACATGGTCAGTTGTCACCGCTCTAATGTGTAGCTTAGATTTTCATTTATTTATTATTATTCGTTTTTGTCACTTCAGTTTTGGATACTAAAAAATGGTGTTGCTGACTATAATGCAAGCAGGTTGTGGTTAATATCTTGAATAATGAGAAATGCCCACAGGTGGCTAGACCAGGTTGCAAACTAAGGTGAACCAAGTTCATCAGGAAGGTGCTATGAACATTACTAAGGACACGCCAATTCTGAAATTGTTCCGGGTTCAAACATGACATGTTGCAGCCTGTGGACCTGCAGTTGATCTGCAACAGTGCAATTCTATCAGCATTGGACTTTCTCTGAAATGAGGAGTAAATTTAAACATGATTGCCACTGCCACTTTTTCTGGGCCCTATTCATGCTCGGCTACAAAGCGTGTATTCAACTGGATTCACGTCTGCTAATGGGAAGCCTTTACTCTAGCTATTAGTAATGGTAAGTGTACATTTTTCATCTGTGATCATTTCTTGAACTTTCTCTCACATATACCATATATATTTTTCTCCCCAAAAGAGGTGCAAGTTGAGGTATTAAAGCTGAGCACAGGACACATTTTGGACAAATTTGCATTGGAATTCATATGGTGCTATGTGCTAAAGTTTAAAATTTACATCATGCATAGTATAATCCTTAGAATGTAACAATTTAACTCACTTGTTTGTCATTGTCCATGGCGTCAGTCTTAATTGGTTGTTTTCTGAAATAATTGCAATAGAGATTGTAGAATTTTTTTTATCATTGGTTGTGTTTTCCGAAATAATTATGATAGAGATTATAGATTTTTATATCATTGGCTGTGTTTTCTGAAATAATTATGACAAGAGATTGCAGAATATCAAATCAACGTATATTTATCATGTCAAACTCCACGTTTAAAGACTCGACCTTAATAGTTATGACTTATGACTGAAGTGAGACTTTAACCTTGAGGCTTAAACTATTAGGTAGAAGAACCAAGCAGTAGTGTATCAAGTAGTCATCAAACTCAGACACTTCAACAGATAAAAGACTCCAAAATGAAACATCTGGAAATGCACTGAATATGAAAGACTGAGGACTCATTCAATAAACAGAAGTCCATGCATCTTGTGATAACTTTCTTCCTTCCTTATCCGTGTTTGTTTGTTTGTTTGCATTTTGTTTCTGATGTGTTATAATTAAGTATGTTACTCTCAGTGACATGGGAGGTGGTCTGTATCTACATCCCTCCATTGGCCAGCAAGGTTTGGTGTCCGCTTATCAGGGGATTAAGAGAACCCCGTGCCCTACTTCCTGCTGAAATGTTGCAGGCTCTCTCATCTGTAAGTCTCATTGTTGGTTCTTGCCTCTCTTTCTCTCAACATTTTTTATCTTACTTTGGCTCGATCCCATGGGCCAGTACGGTATTTTGTAATAACCAACAAACTCATTGTTGAGCTGTGATTGTGTTACTCGTGCAGTGTAGAGAGAATCCCAGTTGATCACATACTCCCAATTGCCTTCAATCGGACCTCATTGGACCTCATTACATGTGAACTATAATCAAAGGCAGGTCCTGGTATTCTTATCCAACTTGAATCACCTTATGAATGGCTCATATTGAATCATGCTCATTTAACACCCAACCATTAACAAACTCACCCAAATCGTGGGTTGTTTCCTTATGCCTTTTCTGATATTATATAGACGTTTCAACTGAAGCGATCGATTGATCCTAAACTTGCCTGCTTTACTGACAAGACTCACTAATCACATGTTTTCAAGGGTCAATCTTACTCGTCATTATTATCAGAATCGTGACCATTACATCTAGAATTTCAGATATAAGACTACTAATAAGCTTTGGTAAGACTAATTACATGATATTGATTAATGATTATATTTCCATAGCTTGATGACCTTCTCCATGCATATCATTTAGGTCAAATGGAGGTGCTTCTGGTTGGGCCATCAAGCTTTGCCCTCTTTACCCCTGAAGCAATTTACTCCACAAGCTTGGCAGGTAGGAAAACTCTCAAATCCCAACCTCAACATTTTCGTATTTCTCTAAAATAAAATAAAAAACTCTATGCATCCTTTCCTGATCGGATTTATGTGCATATACTCATATTTACTGGGAAATACGAAAATGGGGTTTAAATTGTTCTTGGGCTTTGCTCGATCTATGGTTATTGGATCCTATCATGTCTAAAAAGATGTACTAAGTTGTATAGCGAGTCTCCATCGAAAGGCCCGCACAGCGTTCCTTTTTTTAATGCATAGGAGCTCAACGTATATGGTATTACTCTTCAGCACCATATAAGGTATAGGCAAGTGCCCAATAGTTGCATTATTTTGTAGGTCATTTTCTAGTGATTCACCCAATCCTTTCGGTCAGAAATCGAGATCCTATGGATAGCGATGATGATAATGTTCTGACGAGTGTAGCATTGCCACATGAAGAAAAAAACTCTAGGCAGAAGTGGTTGTCCTAACCTTTTGGCTCTCACAAAACAAACAAAATAGATGGAGACATTATAGTCCTCACTTTAAGGATTTCTATCTTTCCCTTTGTTTCCCCCTACTATTTGATAGTGATGCCTACACATCAAACCCATCATTTGTCTATCAAATCCTGAAATTAGAATGCTAAACTCATGCTTAACTAATCAAAGCTTCTAGTATGAAATATTATCCATGGGGATAATGATATTTCATCACCTCAAACAGACTCTTCCTTTTCTTTGAATTGTATTTTTTGTAGGGTCAATTATAAATAAGAATAGTGTCGGTAAGTTGTTGCAAAAATATTGTACTGATTTTCCGTTAAAAATAGCTAACGGGACAACAGCAACAACAAAAAATCAAGCCACGTTCTACTCTTTAAAATTAGTATAAGGTCACAATGTCATGTTTTGAAGATAACTATAAGGTCGCAATTTATTATGTTTCGAAGATAACTGTGATTTTATAACACTCTTAACTATATCATTCTTTTTTGTTCTTTATCCTTTTTTATATCATGATATTGTTGTACTACCTCGAATTATCAATGATTCATACTTGACCAAATGTTGATACCTATAATGTTTTAATTCAGCCTCTGATTATTAGATGAATAATTTAGATACTTAACAACCTAAGTTTTGACTCAAACAACACACTTTTCCAACAACCAAATTGAACACATATCATATGCATACAGCACACCTCCATCAAATAAAGTATTTGAGCTTGCTAAGCTCTAGTTTTTAATTTGCACTTGTTTGGGTAATCAGACCTCCAAACAACTTTATATTCTAATTAAATCCTTCACAACTACTCTCTAGTTTTTGAATTTGCCGATAATGACCAACATGTGATCAAATGTAGTGTTGGTACATGTAGGATGTACTATTTTCACAAGATATTGAACATATATGGGAAGGTTGCGGAATAGGCCACACCCCCACACTAGGTTGAGGGTCCACAGCTCAACAAAACTCTATCTTTAGCAAATATAGTTGAATTGCAAGGGCATAAGCGTCACTTCTCGCCAATCAGTTACACCTCTTAACGTTTGAGAGAACTACCAGAGAATGAATTTCTCCATTTAGAATTGAATAAAAAACAAAATGTATAATTACACAGAAGAAAAAAAATGACAGACAAGTGTCTTTATGTTTTATGTTTTTGTGAATCGACATTCTCATGTTTAAATTGTTACAAATCGACACCCTCGTGTTTCAACTTGATACACATAATAAATATAGTTAAATTTAGACAAAACCATCCCTAAAACATAAAGACCTATAACTAAACATCTAGAAGATACTTCTCTACACTACAATCGTCTAAGCAATCCTTCCAATTCGGACACTGTCTCTCCTTCCTTCTTCGTTGAGCTCATGGTCTTCTCTATCCAACGTTGTGTCTTCAATTGTGTTCCCAAATTGTCTGGTCTATAATATGATTTATTTTAACAATGGTAGAGTAGACGAAAATGGGAATTTTCCAATGTCAAAATAGAAGTTCAAATTCGGTTTCCTGGGGGTGGGAGTCGGCTAACCGACATGAGCTCCCATAATAATGAGAAATCTAAATCAGTAAAGCATTTGTTAGCTACTAGACGAGTGAACATTAAAAAAATCGATCTAAGCAAGACTTTTTAGAACATTCATCTGATTACATATAAATATTAAAATATCATCGACACTTATATTTTAAGAATAATGTGTAACAAATTCGTCAAAAAATAATGCGTAACAAATATTGAAATATTTGTATTTTGATTATTTTTTATATAGTACAATAATATTGCCAATTTCCATAAAAACTAATTAATAGTTCATCAAATTATAACATGAGGATGTTGATTTGTACAATCTAAACATGAAGACATTGTTCTATCATTTTCTATACATTTTTACAGTTAATGACAACAAAAATCATGTTATTTCATGAGATCAATTTAAGTACTTTTTCAAAAATATAAGTCGGTGATTAGCAGTTAGAGATAAAATCAACTGTTTTCGTCAAAAAATAACCAACGGTGGACTAAGTTAAAGCACAAAAATGTTGATTTGCAATAAGGTAAAACGCCGATTTAAACAAAGCTTTTGAAATTTCCCTTAAAAGAATAGAACAAAGATCCTGCATATAGACATGCTATACTGAAACTTGTAAAATTCAGTCTCCAAGATCCATAATTTAGGGCACCAACCCCAAAATCATAGGCCTAGAGAGAAAAAGAAAGGGGTATTTTAAAGGCTACCAGCCAAAGAACACCCAACTATGGCATAGAAGTTCACACCAAATTGACAGTTCAGAAAGGAAAAAAGTAGAAAAATAAATATAGAAAGAAAAAAACCACTATCCCAAAGCCATATCATAACTACAATATTTATTCAAAACATTAATATATCATCTCCACCACCAGGACCACCACTACTCAGGGAAATATAGGTCACTTCCGATTTTGCCACCTCATAACTATCTCCACCTAATCACAGAACTTAACTCCAAAGCAAAAGAAACTAACAGCAACATTCTATCGACAATTAAGTTTAAACATTTTCCCGGAAAACAGCCAAACAACCTGACAGCCGAGAAAATGACTTCCCGCCGGCAACTGGAAGCTTCATTGATATTCAAAAACACTATTCATATCTAACTTTTGCTTTTCCCCAAGCAAATTCTTTTCCCCAACAACAAAAA
>JAYMSU010001614.1:0-10078 GCA_036897765.1 Erodium chrysanthum
GGCTCCTTCACTTGCCTCCCGATAATACGAGAATAAGTTTTAATTGGAGGCATTGTTTGAAGAGTAAGATGGAAACAAACAATCGAGCTTCAGGGGTATGTATTTATTGGTCAAGATGTATTACTTGGACCAACATCTTCACCAATATCTTCACATTCTTGTTTATATAGTTAAGAACATTCTTTCCCCTCAACTTATCATCATAATAAATACATACCCCCGAAGCTCGATTGTTTACTTTCATTTTACTCTTCAAACAATGCCTTCAATTAAAACTTAATCCCGTATTCTCGGGAGACAAGTGAAGGAGTCTCAAACTTCTCCTTCGTGAAATCCACGTCAAACTCCTCCTATTACAATTTGTCAACAAATAAAGATAATAAAAAAATACTTTTACATATGGTTTCCATTGAATTGAATCAATATCCTAATTAATTTTCTAAAGCTATAACCATCTTAATTTTATGTTTAATAAAATATAACAAAAATTATTAATGTTATATGGATTGGTTTTTAAAAACAATGAAGAGTGAGATCAATAACATACCTTGGCCCCATAAATAATACTCATTAACATTTTACCAAAGATGTTAGATGGACTTTTAAAGAAATAAAAATAACTACCACATGTCAAATCACAATCTCATAAGTACCCACAATGTTTGAATATAATCACCAGGAATACATGAACCATTAAAATCGGAAAATAAATTCCAACAATTCACATGTGCACAAAAATTGATTTCTACACTTTGAATAAAAATGCAGGATCTAAAATGTCATGCAAGTTTTGTTTTAATAACAAATATTTAACATATGTGATGAATATGAACCAAATATTATATTTATATGAGAAATTTGAAACATAATAACTACCTAAATTCATAACTTAAAATTGATTTCTAAAAAAAATGATGTTAGGATTGAGTAATATGAAGGTCAATTTGATTATAAATTATTATTACCATCTTCAAACTCTTAATCAAAACCACTCAACATGTTTCCTTCCCTTACGTTTGGGCCAAATGGAACAGCGAGTGTAAATGATGTTATATTTATGTAACAATTAATTGTATAGAAAATGATAACTAATGAACTTAAATCAGTTATCATATCACAAACCAGATTCACATCTTAACACAATTAACTATTAACTATCAATAATTGTTAAATGGAATCATTAACTAACAACTATCTACAACTGTCAAATGGAACAACATTGATATCATGTCCACTTGATATTTGGATATATACATGTGTGTGGATTGAAGTAACTTTCCAACAGCAAGTAATTGTGATTTAATTCACAACTTGTAGACAGACCTTTCTACTCTTCAACAATGGGCAATAATGATTTGTTTCACAATTTGCAAGCACATCTTTACTCTCTTTTAAGAATCTGTAATTTTCACTGAGTTTGAAATCTCTTAAAAATTGTTTGAAAAGTAGTTATTTTCTAATATAACTAATAGATCAAAAATGGTTACTTGTAGATGATCTTGAAGGTGGTTATGAAAAGTAGTTACAAATAGGAGAAGGAACTCCTTAGTTGATTACCATTAGTAAGCAAATGATATATATAAATAAAATCTAAAGATCAACCATAATATAATATATATAATACATGAAATACACAAGAAAATAAACAATTAATGTAGTTATGAGGTTGAATTGTGGTTTTGAAAATGAATGAGTGGGTCTTTAAATCAGTTATAAAAAACATCCTTTCCCATCATGATTCCACCCAAAAGAAACCCTATCATGATTCCATGGGGAATAAAGTATGCTATTAAAAAAACGTTGCTCCATTGTTCTATTTCGTCTTTGTAGTTTTTGTGTACTGATTTGCCCTATAATGTTTGATGTTCTTTCACTGATAAAACAACTACAATGAATGATGAAGCTGGAAAAAAAAAACTCCAATTGAAGAGGTGGTATACAATAGTATTTTTATGAAGCTGGAAAAAAAAAACTCCAATTGAAGAGGTGGTATACAATAGTATTTTTGGTACGATTGTCAAGTTAACTTGTCTTTATGGTAAAATTCATTTTAATTTGATAGACATGTAGTTTCATTCTATTATTGTCTTTTTTAATTGTTTACAACATATAGACTACCATTAAATGAACTATTACTTTTTTTTTGTGGAAAAATGAACTATTAATACTATGTTATTCATGAAGGTACGATTGCCTCGAGAATTGGTCGGTATCATCGTGATCTCTCTCAGTTTTGATGCCTCAAATCAAATTCGGAGACCTCAAGTTGGAGGAAAGGATCATTGAAAAAGCTCGGTAACATTTGCCACAAATTGCCACACATCGAATTTTGTACTTTGTACATAGCATCAGGCTTTTATCCTAAAGAATGAAAGCATACTATTGTCAACATAAAATAAGCATTGGCTAGACCTCCAAGTTACTGAATTTGCAACCATTGACCTAGATGAATTGAATATCCAAGACACTACTGAACTTGATTTCTCTATATAATTAATAGAATGAAGCAACCATTGACATTGACCCAGATGAATTGAATCTCCAAGATAAATAAAATAAAGTTAGATAAAAAAACTTCTCAAAAAAAAAGAAGAAGAAGGGTCGAGTCACTCTTCATAATATTTGTACCAATACCTGCAACAACATATTATTAGCTTAATCACTTATATCAGTTTATGAAACCGAGTTGCTGACGAGTTGCTGACTACCCATATTTCAACTTAAAAAATTAATCCACCAAAATGAAGTGTGCATGAAATTAACAAAAAGTGTGAGTTTCTTGTATCGAGGAAGATGCAGATGAAGAAGCTGCTGCTCCACCGGAACTTGCCAAAATTTGAATTGATTTCATCATCAATTCCATCCCAATAAATCCGAACTTTTGCTTTGTCCAAATCAACATTCTCCCAACAACTAAACAAAACACCCCACATAAAAAAGATGATTAAAGGAAAGAGTAAAAATGAGGAACAGGAACCATGTAGTGACTCTAATATTTGTACATAGTTGTTTGGTTATCGAGTTGACTGATTTTTCTATTTCCTTTAGGACTTGAGCAAAAGAAAGCATATGAAATATTGTATGCATTATGCCTAAACATAAATAAAATTTAAAGAAAGCGTACGAAAGATTGTATACATTATGCCTAAACATAAATAAAATTTTAGAAAGAGAAAAGTCAAAGCATATGAAATACATGATGATGCCTTTGAAAAGATTATATAAACATAAATGAAATTTTAGAATGAGAAAAGACATTATCAATATTTTAGAATGAGAAAAGCTTTTGGATTTTTAATGAAATGCTTTGGTCCAAATGTATAGCCTACATAGGTCATTAGTCTGCATATTCTTGTTCTAATCTTCATTTAATTTTTTTTCTATGTTTGCAGATGGTGTAGGAATCAATCCCCAATAAAGTGCAGGTAATATTATTGTTTTTTTCATTGCTCTTCTATGTTAGAAATTCCCTCGAGACCCCCTTTATTTCATCCCCATTTCTCATCAAAACTTTAACCAGATAGAATTCATACTACAGATCGGAAAAAAAATAAACAAAACCCAATTAAGAAAAGGAACCAAATACAAAACCCAATTAAGAAAAGGAATCAAATCATGAAGCAATCTTATAACTATATTTGGTCCACTTCTCCCTCTAACCTCATTGTGAATATATGATCCAGATAGAGACACAATCTCAAATTGACCCTGAAATATTGGCCAAGATGTAATTGAATCTATATGAAAGCGGTAAGCTCGTAAGCAAATGAACAAACAATATGGACTACCCACCATTTCAAGCAAATTAACAACAAACAGATCAAAATGGTCATGTTATAATTAGCTTATAAACAATAAGCACACAGGAACGATGAAGGAGGAATAAAAAGAAAGAGATGGTAGCTTCACAAAAATGTAATCTTACATATGATTGATTGAAAAAGATGGACAAATGGATTATAGGAACGTAGGAAGAGTCAATTAGAGCCTGGCATATAATATAAGAGAAAGACATAAAAAAAAGTGGATCATATATCAATCTAAAATTACTATGATGATGCTTCAATATCAATATAACAAAGTAGAAAAATAATTGAGGACCCTAAAAAGTATCTACCTTGAACAACAAAAATTTTAAAGTATTGCCAGAAGGGCCACAACTATTGCAATGACAAATAAATATGATCATGAATTTAATAAGGGTGCTGCAAAGATCAGTTCCATAATTAGTTTTTGATTTTCAAATTCCATAATTAGTTTTTGATTTTCAAATGTGTGTTTTCATATTACTGAATTGATGCACTATCAAGAAAGTTTCCTTGGTTTCACCTTGAAGAGAAATGATACAATCATGTAAAACATACAGTTTCTTTCTTGGAGTAAACTATTAAGACTCCTATTTCTATTCAATGATTAACACATGATCGAAACCAATTTATTTGTCATCTTCAAACTGATCACATTCATAAAATCTAAGAACTAATTGTCTTCAATCCATAATAAAAAAGAAACATAAAATGGTGAGGAAATGACATGATATGATAGCCAATAATGTGTACCTCAAGTTCTTTCTAATGTTCTTTATGAGACTCGACAGCTCTTCTCATAGCCTTATAAAAGAAACATAGTTCTGCATTCAATGTCACACATCATCGGACAGGAAAGGGGAAGGAAATTAATACTCATCAGACAAATTGCTAAAATGTATATCATCATAATACAAAACTTGCATGCTTATAATTGGACAAAGAGGAAAGGAAACTGATAGTCAACTGGCAAATCGCTAAAAATTACACCATAATGCAATAATATGAAACTGGTCTGTTTGGCTGTTTTTTCTAAGTTAGTGTTAGAGAAAAAAAAGGAAAACTAATGCACCTGAAATGAGATCCTCATCCTCGATAAGGTTATTGGAAATGATAAATTAGTAAATGACTTTTTGACTAAAAGAAAAAAATAACTGTTCTTTGGTTTGCTTCACATTTGTTGAATGCTCATTCATTTTAGCAGTACCTGAGACAGAACAACTTGGATGCATCTCATACTTTAGCACACAACACCTACACATATCATTCCTACAACTACAACTGAAAATGGGTATAAAAATGCATGTGCTTGAATTTCAAAACAATGACAGTTTATTATTGAATTACAACCTCATAGTAATCTTAAACAATAAAGAGCAATTTCATTATAATCGAGTTTTGATAGTAATAAGAAGATGTATCATTATAATCGAGTTTCTATAATAATAAGAAGCCGTGTCCAAAATACCAATAAAGAGCAATTTCAAGTTTTGAAACCATATCGAAACTTCTTTCTGGCAAAATATCCAACACCGTGTGTTTCATTCATTCAAATTTATGAACTATAACAAAATTAACATCAACTTGTATGACCAAAAGAAGCAAACCATTTCCTTTTGCCTTTAGGGCCCTTGAGGATCAATACCATGCTGCTAAATGTTACCATTTCCCATCCTACAACAGCAAATTTCAAGGCCCTCAAACTCCAGATTTTGAACAAACACATAGGTTTTGGGTGAAACAGCAAAATGAGCATATATGCCACACATTCAAATCTCCAAATTTTCACTAAAACAAAAATGGGTATGTGAAGAAATGGATAAATCTCAAACCATAGAGATCAAGTAATTACCTTTACTGGAGAAATAGTGATGGGTACGCAAGAAATACCATCCTCGGGGTCTGGAATTGTGCAAGATCAGGATTTGCGAGCAAAAGGTATCTAAAATGGAGTTTGATCCGCAAAAAAAATTGAGTTTGTGGTGGCGAGACTTACTGTAATGCTTCACCTCCTATATTCCTGCTATTCGACTTCGAATTTTGGTTCGGATATGATTACTCCCAGATTCTTCTCCTCCTTCTCGCTATACCTGTGTGGATTTCCCCGATAATGATTCAAGTGCCCGTCGTTGGAGAACCCAGAATTTGAAAACCCATAAGCCCTTATGCAACGCGAGGAAAGAGTATAAGAAAGCTCCGAAACAAAACAAACCAATTTGAAGCTTCCCGCCGGAGAAACGAATGTCGGCGGTAATAGAAAGACGGCGCGAGGAGGGACAGACACGGACATCATTGACAACCATGGGGTAAACGACGCCGAGCACCTCATTGTTGTGATTGGACGTGAACCCTCTTTAAATTGAAACCAAAAGACACGACTGTCCAAAGTTAAACGAAACCTTTGCAAAATCACGAACCATTACAATGGTTGGGAGAGTAAATATTAACCAACTAAATAAAACTACTTAAAACTGTTTTTTGCTCTGAGAATGAATGAGAAGGAGGGAGAATGAAATACTGAAAGGAAATAAATGCCACTTGTCTTTTTTGGACTCTCCTTTTATATAGTAATATATATTGAGATAATTAATTTACTTTTTAAATACAAATAAATAAAGGTATCAATTTCTCAAAAAAAAAAAGGTATAAAAAAAGTTAGAGTAGAAATCATTTGTTACCTTACCTATACCGACAAAACGAGTTTTTCAACATATCATTTAAGATGAAATTTGTGAACATATAAATACTAGAGATTGATATAAATATCTGTATCGAATGAATGGTTTGATGGATTATTGATTTATTGAGTTTCATAATTTTAAAAATATTTTTATGATGAAAAGAATGTTTTTTTTGAATAATATGAAGAAAAAAAATGTTGAAGTTAAGCTCCTGATTAAACTAATAAGTAAAAAAAACTTATTATTTAGACAAAATAATTTTGATTTTAATTAAAATTTAAGATGATTTTTTTAAGAAAATACATTATTCACGTATGACTTTTGAGTCAACTTTAATAGAGTTATTCAATTCCATCGAGTTTCTCTTCGAAGCTCAACTCGCAGCCAAGAAAACTGGGAGTTAATTTCTGGTCACTGGAATCGAAGACGCACGCAATTGGAGTTTTGGCATCGAAGTCGATCATGATATTCGTGGGTGGTGTTCCATTTTCTACCAACTCGTCAGCTTCATCCTCTTCTCAGGTATTCGCTACACTTTCTCCTTTTCTACATATGGATTTGCTTCCGATACCCATCTGTTTGATTGATAACAGATGAGCAATGCTCCGATTGTTAAATATTTTTCTCTTAATTTCAACCATCCCCATGTCGTTCCTGAGAAATGCTGAAAAATGGGATTTTTATTGTTCTACTTTCATTACTTAGAGACCCAGTTTAGAAATCAAGAAAAATAGTTCCTGTTAACATGCTTTTATTAGAGTAATTGGAAGGTGGGTTTTGAGTTTTTTTTCCAATCATGATATGAAATTGAAGGGGAACAAAGTCAGTGATTTGAATTCAGCTGGTGGGTAGTTTAGTTCGTCCAAGTCAAATTCATTTGCTCACTGTTTTGGGGTATTGTAAATGCAATTTAAATTGATGACTGGATACTGGTTATTTACTATGATTCTTTACGCTTTTATTACTGTATAAGCTACTTCTTTTGATGGGACTTAGTTGCTCAACTCCTAAAAACTTTATTTAGGAGGACACAGGATGAAATCACAGCTTGAACATGTTCTTAGGGTTGGATGCATTGTTTTGCCTTTTAAATGTTACAAGCCATTTGATCACATGTGTTCAATTTTGGATTTTTTTTTTTACTTTTCATTTCACCAGTATGATAATATTCTGTTCTATGGAAGGTTACATAGTTTGCGTTGAAAAGTTGTGTGGCTGAAAGTCTTGATCTTGTAATCAGGGAACTGATGATATCTTGGTTGCTTTGATGGAACACCCCCTTTTGATATCTGCCTCGGATTCATTCAAGTCTATTCCAGAGAGGAAAATTTCAGTTTGTGAAGATTCTACTTCAGGAGGAATGCAGCAAAGTAAATGTGTTTATATATTTCAAAGAGAATATGCAACTGTTAACCCCGCACTTGCAGATGTATGTTCATTTCTTCACCAAACTACTTTTTCAATAAGTATTCATTTGCATAATGTTATTGTCACCAGTGAATTATAACACCATCTTGCTAAACATTTCCTTTTGCACTCACTGGCTGGGTTGATCAAATACTGAAGTAATGGTGGAATATTGGACCCAAAAGTGTGTGCTTGGAAAATGGAAAAACAAATAATTCCCTATGTTCCAAACTACATGTCCTATTTGATTTTGAGGAAAAATTAATGATTGGAGTTAATGCTCCACTTTCTCACCATGTCCCTAAATTCTATAGGACATTGTCGGTAATGTAATGCATAAATTAGATTCTTTCCTCAGTCTGATTGCAAACGTATTTTCTTGTCTTACTTCAATATATTATTGTTTTTGTCTCAAAAATTTGTATCAAGAACCTAGTTTATTATGTTGTTAACTTTTCTGTCTCCTTTTGCTGAACGTTCTGTCTTTCTCGTGTGAAGTTTGTTGGCACTGATGAAGCAACTACGTGTATAGGCCTAGTCATCAGGAACAGGGAAAGTGGAATGTAAGAATTGAATACATTATTTCAGATGAAGTTTTTTTTTGTTTGTGAAAACTTGCAATTCCTGTTCACACAATCATTTTTTGTTCTGCCTTTTGATATGGTTACCAAACTGCAGGACCTCTGTTGCCCATATGGATTCCCCAAAAGTTGTGGATATTGGCCTCACTCAGATGCTATCATTACTTGTTGACAAAAATTTGGATGCTGAATTGGATGTATTCTTCTTTATTCCCTTAATGATTCACATCTTGAATGCTGAACTTTCATGTTTGGTTTTAAACACTAATGCACTGATTTAAACCTGTGATGATATGCAGGTGCATCTTGTCGGTGCTTTTGAAGATATTCCAACTAATGTGTTGCTCGAGACTCTCCTTCTTATTGTTTTTGGTGCCCAGAAGGCAAAATAATTGAAGTTGAACTTTTGATGCAGAGTGATATTAGTAGCAGTGAAGTGGATAGTGATGCAGAGGTGGATGGCTATTCCTTTCCTTTGGCTACCAGAATTGTTGAAACCTTGAAGAAGAGAGATGAGAAATTTCACATTCAAACTCTCTTTGTTCTAAAGCATAACACCAGAAAGGATTCCGAGGGGAATGCAGGCCCGATCTTCCATGGCTTGCTGGTAAGCTTTGTCCTCATCATGCCTTCAAATGAAGTACATGGTTCTTACAGTTTAAGGGCAAGATGCTGCAGTGCTTAATACTCATTTACAGGTTGAAACTGCCACTGGATCACTCATCCCAGCCTGCTTTGATAGGACATCAAGATGTCCAGATGAAGTTGTTAGGAGAATTCGAGTTTCTGCTGCCTATAAAGACCCTAAATGGAAAGGAAAATTGCTGGAGACATATGATACTCAAATTGACCGTTTCAGAATTGCTCCGTGCTACTGGTAACCATTTTACTATAATGCATACATTTTCTTTGTATTATTTCTCAAAGAAGCAATGAAATGGTAAGTATGCCTAACATCATGTGTATGTGCTTGTTTCTACAATGAACTTAGGACCCAACGCCAGGTACGTATTGCTTTGGCATTGCAGAACGTTGATGACGCAGAGATCCTCCTTACTTGCTCTACATCACCTTCTGCTGAGGCCCCAGATTTTGTGGAGAACCTAAGAAGGTATATATATATATATATACACACACAGTGAAAAATAATGCACTTTTTACTCTCTTTGTCACCACTATCATTGTCTTCATGTAGGCAGTGGGAATATCTGATTAAGAACCCATTTTGGAAAGAAACATTTCCCATGGAGCAGCCGCGACTTTTCCAAAGGGCGTCCAATGGGGATTGGGTAAGGTGCTGATTAGAGCTTCATGTCAAAGCGATTAGAACCAGCGACATCATACTTGGTATACAAGATTTTTACCACATAATCTCAGTTAAGTTCATGGCTTATATTTAGCCCAATGAATCCTAAACTGTTTACATTCAATTTTTTAACAATGGTTGCATCTTGTTGATGATTCTTGCATCATAACATGAAGCATAATTGGATTGCAATTTTAATCAATTTTTTTGCATACAAGTAGCTTAACTTTTTTATCGGAGAGAAAATGCTATAAATGGAACTGGCGTGAGTCTTAATAAGGGACCCACAAACACCCG
>JAYMSU010001615.1:0-10077 GCA_036897765.1 Erodium chrysanthum
TACACAGTCCTAGTTTGACGCGAAAAAAATACAGGGTCGTTTTGTGATAATAAAATAAACCACATGGTCGTTTTATGAAGTTTACTCAAAATTATTTAAGAAAAATCCAAAATACCCCCACATTTAATATTAAACACGATAAAAAATCATCTTTAAAAAGCTCGACGTTTTCGTTGGATATCCGACCGCTCTAACTCTGGACGTGAAGCTTCCAACCATGGATCGACACCGAGCTTCCAAGTGTCGTCATGCTCGCAACCAGACCGAGAACACAGTAGTTTAACCACCTGCAACATTCGATTTGTTGTCTGACCAGCTCCAACATAAAGTTTAAAGCTCCACTTTGTCCGCGTCACAACATTGACTATCTTCAATCCAAGGAAGACGACACGTGAGTCTCACGCGCTTAACATAGGAGTTGCCAACACAACTCTTTATTTTTCATTTTTCTTGAGTTTAAAAAAATTAAATACCATATTTCAATATACCAATCACTTTAAAATACTGCTTTGGACAGTGACCTTTAAGTATGCACTATCCACTTGAGTAGTAACGTGATACAAGTTTAAAAAAAAAACAATAATTTTGTAACATTTCCCTTATAAATTTCGATGGCTAACAATTTTTGTATCATTTTGCTTAACGGATTTAAACAAAAGTAATGGTGTATGAAAGAAAACTTTTATACTTAATTGACCATTGAATGATTCCAATTCTCACCCATCAACAATCACCTACATTTGGAAGCTCGGTGCAATCTGCACATGCTACGCAAGCCACATGATCTGTTTCATCAAACCAACCTTAATTTAAATACCAGCTCTTCAACTTTCAATCGTCAATTTTCACACAAGGCGTCATACAAACGAAAAGATAATACAGAAATGGAGGAAATGCTTTGGCTGAGCAAAACTGGTTGGACCAGTAACTTGGCAGATCCACTTATACCCCTCCTTCCTTCTGACTATTAATCATACGGATTCTTGAAATTCTTGAGGAGATTAGGGATGTCGTAACCCAGCATGTCATCAACCGCTTGTATCATCTTAGGTTTTAACTTTTCAAACTTGTCAATGTTGTAACCGCTCAACACCTCCCTGAAATGATCAACATTTGGGAAATCCCCAGCAGGCAGATGAAACTCCCTTTGAACCTGCGCTTGTATCATCGGGAAATATAATAACGTAAATATTACACCATCAAACAATAGTAAATGGAAGTACTTAGATTGTTCTGACCTTTGCAAATTCATCTGCTAAGTTGTCTATAAGCCTCTGCTGGGCCTTAGCTTTGCCCATCATGCTAGGCATCTCCTTTTTTAGATGACTGATAATATAAGAATGTATCTTAACAGCTCTTGCTCGTTTCACAAATTCGTTAATCTGTATGTATCACACATTTATTAGCTGCCAAGGAAGGAATCAACTTCACTACCAAACAGAACCAATTATTCAGATGTATGTATCCACACATTAGTTAAGTTCTGAAGAGGAAAAAACAATGTGAAGAGAATGAACGTACTCGACGATCACAAGCCTTCTTTGGAATATCTTTAAGATCAGAAAGAAGGTCTTCCTGCTCCCTTTCAAAAAGTTCTCTCCCAAGAGGACCAGCATGATCATCACTTACAGGTTTGTCATTAAATGAACTGGAAGGGCAAGGAGAGAAAATCTAAGCTTAGTCGAATCAACATAAAATCTCTCTTGTTAAAAGAAGCTGCGTAATTCAAAATAGAAAATTACTAAAAAAAGAAATAGGGACAAAGCTAATTTTCACCTGTAGCACTTGAAACAAAAAGAAAAATTGAGGACAGCACCAATCAAACCATTGCAAAATCATATAAAACTATCATGTTACAACTGAAAAAAGATCCTTTTGTGTACACAAGTCATTTTTGCCATCTCCATTTGATCCTAACAAACGTTCACCTAACTTCCGTATTTATCACTAGAAATGTGTAGAATTTGCGGAAAGCACCAAATCATTGAGAAATTATACCGAGTTACTGTGATTGTGCCTAGAAGGAAACCTAACTTACGTATTTAGCACTGGAAATGTGTATAGAATTTGAGGAAAGCGCCGAATTAGTACAAAATTATACATTGTAAGGCTACAACCTTGCCAAATGACCTCCTCACCTCCTAAAATACTGGGGTTGGGTATAGAAATAAATTTTAGCCACCAACACTGTCTAAAACTCACACCTAATTTAAATAGCGTTATTTTCTCACTGAATCTACCCATATCCTTTTTTGAACTATGCATGCTTCGAACTTAAATCATCTTCAATTTCAGAAAACTTCCATTCCAATATAATTAGTTCTATGTTAGGAACCTGAGTCTACGAACGGGTTACTGGGCGTTGGACCACAAAATTCTTCTTCTTCCAAATCGTGCCTGCAAGCCTGCACTTACAAGCAAGTAAAAACTAATATTGACACACTAGGATTGTTGTAATATTCGATGCTTTATTCATAGGCCCTAGATGGGTTTAAATACAAGTAGCATGATCATAATAAGGAAGGCAGAAGATACTTTCTTCTGCTCCAAGATAAGTGAAAGATATTGGAAGATATACTTCCCTAACAGTTGCTTCTAATTATGTAGGAAATAAACTGACTTGGGAAATAAGCTGACCAACTAATCCTACTTCCATTTATCATGGGTCCACCTCTTGTATGTTAATGGGCTCTTACATACTCGGCCACTAACATTCTACCATCGCAAAACACTGCCAACCTTCGCCACTCAACCCACAACCCTATCCCCAATTGGTAGCTAAAAAACCAAGTGACGTATCTGGTGCACATAACTAGCGACGACAAAAAAGAATCAAGGAAGAGGTGGGATAAAATACTAGTGGAATAGTTAGAAATAACTCATCTCATGTTTACTTGGAAGTCTTGAACCTAAGGTTTTAAACTATCAGGAAGTTTTATGCATTGCAAACTACTGAACACTGTTGCTGAAAATGAAATAAACAAACAAAAACTAGAAGCCTACCCAATATAAACACGCATAACCTCAGGAGTATTTAGAACTTTGCCAAGTGACCACATCAATGCACCATAAACCCTCATCAGCTGCAACACATGCCAAGAAAACCGACATTAGATTGCTAGCATAGACCCAGATGAATGTGTGAAAAGGAGATGTCACATGGTAAATATCTGGGTGGTACAATTTCATACTTGCTGGGTATCAATTTGGTCAGCCTTGTTTAGGACCACACGAATCTTGTCATCATGACCACGTAAAGATGAAATCACTCGCTTGAACTCATCACTAACATCAAGTTTGTGAGGATCAAATAGAAGTAAAATGAGGTCACACTTTGCAGCAAACCACGAAGTTACGCCAGTAAAGTCATAGGCTCGTTGTGTTCGTTGCTTCTCTCCAGATAAACCTCCAGGGGTATCCACAAATGTTATGTGATCGAGAAGCTTCAAACATATAATATAAGCTAGTTTTAGGTGTTGTATATTGCAGTCCAGAAATATAAAAAATACTGAACACCAATGAGTACCTGATGTGGCATTTGAGAACACTCAAACTTTGATAGAAACGATGTACCGAAAGTTGTGAGGCCACTGAATGGCATGTCTGCTTGCACAGCAACAGTGTTTCCGGGAATACTTCTTTCATCAGGTCCAGACTATACAATAAAAGGAAAGTGCAGATAGAACATTGGCCAGATGGAAACACTAAATAGATGCATTGAACAAGAAAGGGATTATTCACATCATTATACAGCAAACAAAAAATAATTACAAAAACATGTAAGGTAACCAAACCATATTCAATAACATAAGTAATGCATATTGATAATGCGAGTATAATATTGACAAGGGGAAATAGCAAAAAAGTGCCCTTAAGTTTCAGGCTCGAGCAGAACAGCATCGTAAACATTTTTTTGGTGAGCCATTCCTAATTCCGTTAAAAATAAATGAAAAGTAAATATATACCCCTTCAAAGTAGTAAACATTGTACGTAAAAAATAAAATAATTGTCATCCCAATTTTTTATATTTTTTTCAAATACTAAATATTAAGTATTTTCATTCAGATAATATATATAGGTTTTTTTCATATTTTTTAATACAAGGATATTAAATATTATTCTTCAAATTTTAAATAACTTTCACCCTTATATTTTTTTTTCAAATATCAATTATAAAAAAATCATGTATTTTTTCCAATTTTTTTTTAATTCAACAACAATGGGAATTTTTAACAAAACTGGGAAACTTTCTGCCATATAACTGGCGGTACAATTTAAGAAAAATTTTAAGGTACCAATCTGCACCAAAAAAAAAATGTGTAGGGACCGATATGCTCGAGCCCGAAACCTAAGGACACTTATTTGCTATTTCCCCAAATGTGTAGATTACAAACAGAAAAATAATGATCAAGGCAATCCCTTGTATGTATATTTCCACATATTGAGGTACAAAAACTGGTTTTATCTGACTTCAAATGTTAACGATCTGATAACAGGTCAAAAAGTCCAGCAAAAATTCAGAAACTATATTTTCCCTTCCCCCTTATCTTATTCCTAGTGCTATGATAGCCATAAGTCTATTTCCGGTCCTATCTTCCATCAAATGATATTTTTCTCACTGGGCTTCACAGTTGTGAACTCAACAGTAGTAACCAGAAGATATAGGCCATAAAGCACTAGCAGGAGGCAACAAAATCCAAGCATTTTATAATAAAGTTGCTAACAATCTCTTAAAATCAGCATGTATTGCATGAATATATGGAGTTCCGTAGGATGACACCATGCATGAACAAAAAGATACACCTAATATCTCCATGATTAACATGATACAACAACTTTGTCATTCTCGCAATAAATTGGGAACTAAATTAAGACAAAGCAATACGAGGAAATAGATGGTAAACTATAACAAAACTGGACCTACAAAGTTGTGATAGTTTTGCAGGATTAGATTATATTAGACATTGTGCCATCTAAAACTAGGAAATTTGGAATATTTGAAGATGCATGTGTTACATATTATCTATCAGGGGGCGTATCAACATGCTAAAGCATCAGACTGAAATCCAATACAGGATGAGAAGAGAAGTTGTGTTATTAACAATGAAGGAAATATGTACTTGAAGTTGCCCAATAGTTGCAACAAGTTTTATACAGCAGCTAAATACGATAAAATTTATCGACCATAACGAATTAAAATGTACCATTGATATCACATATTTATTGATATTAGAACTAGAACAAGTTTCAAATATATTTCCCAAGCTACAGTAAGTTAAGTACGCTGAATTGACAATGCAATAGAAACGAAATTGTAGTACCATGACGACAACAAATCTATCAGTTGTGGGCTCAGGTCCAATGTGGGCTCCTGTAAAATGTAAATCAAATAATAAGCACAGTAGGAAATAAAGCAACAAAGACATGCAGACAAGGAGAGAGGAGAGATTACCCGGGTAACTAGACTTGAGCAAATGCTTAATGAAAGTTGTCTTTCCCGTAGAGTATTGACCCAAAAGCATAACCATTGGTTTGGCATCAAAGTCACTGCTTGTCTGCAATACACAATGAGTTAAAAACAAGGTAAATTAGCGCCCTTTTGAATTGGTCACGTTCAAAAACAGCCCTGTAAAGAAAACATGCGCTAATGTGCCTTATGTTTTGACCACGGTCTTCTCTTAGATTTTTGTTTATTTTTAGAGAAAATGACGAAAGCTCAATGTATCAAAGAAATAAAATACCCTCATATTACATTTGAATTTTCAAAACCATACCCTCATTCATTTGAATAGTAAGTTTTTAAAAAAATTTAAATAATCAGATTCGAAAAAAAATAGATCTGAAAAATTATACTTGTGAATAAATTAATTATAATATTTAAATAGAATTATATTTTTCTTAAAGTTACAAGTATTTCCTATCCCAAGTTTCCTATAAGATTTTCTTATTTCTATGTTGCTTAGTATTATTGTATTTCCTATTTAGTATAGAGTTAACCCATATATAAAGGGATGCATTGAACACAATTATCAATAATATGTTAGAATTCAACATGATATCAGAATTGTTATCCTACGGAATTCAACAATAATTAACAACTGTTCACTTATATATTGTTCATCCCGATTACTGTTCACAGCCAGCATTATTCATCAAACTATTTGCTGTTATTGTTCATGCATCCGATGTACGGACAGCTTATGTCCATCTCTGTCATTCCGATTTCTAGGGTTTTGGTGGGTTTTTTTTTTATAAAATCACTTATTGTTCTTATTAAGAAGTTTTGTGCCGTTCTTAAGTGTATTTTTGCCTTAAAAGTTTTGGTAATTTTTTTCTTGAAATCCCTCGTTCTTGCACGACCGTAAAATCAACATGTTGACACCATTGTAGTGCTTGCTTAAAGTTGTTTCGCACCGTCGTCATGTGACGAAGTTGCATCACAACAATGGTGTAAACATGTTGACACTTGACACCATCGTTGTGCTTGCTTGAAGTTGTTTCACACCGCCGTCATGTGACAAAGTTGCTTGAAGATGTTTCGCACCATCATTGCGCGACACAATTGTTTGAAAAGTTTTGCATTGTCGGGACGCAACTTGCGGTTCTTCAGCTCGTGCCGTGAGGTGTTGGGTTAAATCCCGCAATGAGTGCACCTCGTGTTTAGTTGCCATCCTGTCATTTAGAAGACTGTCGGTGCTAAGTCAGAGGGAGGTGAGGATGAGGTCAAGCCATCCTGCCCATGCCCCCATGAACGAATTGCTCGAAACTGAATCATACATTCGTAAGATCAGGGTATGAGCCAATATCTACAAATCTTCTTCGGCTTTCCATAGCCGTTATTGGGTACTGTCCCGTTTGTCACCTTCATCTTGTACTTTTTCTTTGCATATAAGCAGATGTCCAATCATTCTATGACTCATATGCAGATGTCCAATCTTGCTATGGAACACGTCCAGAACAACACTTATAAATAATATTTTAGAAATCAACAAGGGTTTGGGGTATTTTCTGGGTTTTGGAAGAAATAAGCTACATGCGCCTTGCACATGATAAAAAATTAAATATTTTCTCCTTTTTAATTCCGTTAAAAATCTAACGGACGACTAAGACCAACGATGGGGCACATTGTCGCACGTTTTTTCACATGACAGTTTTGCGCAAGTGACCAAAACAACAGAGCATGTTTTAGTAATTCCCCCTAAAAACAGAGAAACACTATTGTGTACAACTTTCTACAATTCACTACATGGAAATGGAATCAACAATCCTTACAAAATAAAGAATAATATGTACGCAATACCATATACATTACTTATGATGAACATACCAGTGCTGGGGAGACAAAATCGTTAAACCGATATGTAACTTCTAATGGCTTCAGTTTTTGAAGGTATAGTGTCTTCAATCCATCAACTATTGATGTAACGGATGACAAAGATATCTACAAATAGACCCAAAACAACATCCAGAGAAAAATGTAAGTTCCAATGCAATACCCAAAGAAAGACAAAATCATATAAAAAATATATGAAAGTGTGATAAAAAAATACAATAGCACACACACACACTGACGCAGCAGTAAAATTAGGTTTCCAAATAGGTAATTTAGCTAAAGTTCAAAATTATGTATAGAGATGTATATATAAATCATGGTAATGGGTAGAACTCCAGAATTTAAACGGACAGGGAGTATATAAGATACCTTTTTTGATGGTTTTGAAGTAAACCAGTTTGCTGATAAAGATGGTTGCAACTGAGGTGAACTACCTGCATACATGCATACATTAAAAAACTAAAAGGATCCATGGCTAATAGTTGACATAGTGAGAATCTTCTTACCATTTATATCTGAGTCACTTGACTTCTTTTTATGCTTTAGCTTCTGAGTAAAACAGAAAGCATAAGTGTTTTTGACAAAGCATATTCAGAGCACAAAAGTAGTGTACTTACTGCTAGTAATACATCCAAACCATCCATTTCAGGAGGTTTCAACTGCTGCTTGTCAACTGCAATAGGTGAAACAAACAGACTAGACGTTACAGGGAATCTAAGAATACTACTTTAAACAAAAATATCAGGACAGAACCTTGCTGGTTAAAAAGATGTGCACTAAAAGTAGTTAGTTTAGCCGCGAGATGAGACCCAACTACTCCAAGCATTTAAGAAGGTCAGGCAATTTGAAAATCTAAACTTACATTCATTATTCAGGAGATCATGAGATATTTGATGCCCAGCTTGTGCCAAAGAAACTAACTACATAATACATGTAAGGGAAAGGTAAAAATGTAAGAAGAAAATTTAAGTTTAAATAATCGCTGATTCAAATTCAAAATGTAAGACACATGACGAAACCTGCATAGCAGTAATGAATTCTCTCACACCAAGAAATCCCTGTCGCTTGGAGTCTGCGATCGCCCACACCTTTGAGAAAGAAAAGAAGGAACTAGATCACTATATAACACTGAAAGGGGAGACATTTACACTAAACAAACAAAATAAATGAAAAACTTATGTAGTTGACAGCAAGATGGAAACAACAATGCTAAGCAGAGACAATAAAATGAGTGATGAAGACTGTGCAAGAGTTCATGGCCAGAAGAAGGATTATTTCTGTTGACACTGACACAAATTATCCTTGAGCAATCTCTTTATTCAGCCAATTATAACCTACTACAAAGACAAACTCAACCATGTAGTCAAGCACTTAACTGAATATTGACTCCAGGTGACTTTTGACAGTTAGTCATTGACCTAAGTTCAAAATTAGGAGAATCATACGTGAAATCTGTCTTGCTAGATAGAAATGTGAATTCTCTCTAATCTCAAATATGATATTACCACTTCATCTTACTTAGCATGACACCATCATCAACAGTGCTACTTATAGAATTTTCTGTAACTTCCTCTCCTACTCAGTAATCTATTGAGTCTTTCCAGACTTGAAAACAATTCAAAACACTCAAATTAGTTCACTAATTAAAGCAGAAACGAGCACACTTGTTCCGAAAATAGTTTCTTTCCAAGAAATTGAAATAGAAAGAAGATGGAAAACCTGCTTGAGATCCGGTCGAGGCAAATTGGACATGGAAAAAAACTTGATGGCATCGTTGCCCGTGATGCGGCCATCATTATCTGATCAAAAACAGTAATAAGAAAAGAAAGAGACAAGAACAGCTCTACTTTCAGTTCGTTTTCTCGGGAAACAAACATATATGAACTCAGAAGAGTGTACCTGAATCAGCGTAATTAAACCATTCCTGATAGATCTGCTGGTGCTCTTTGGAGCAAGAACTGATTGCAGCCGAATCAATCTCCATATCTAGAGGAAGGAGATCGATTCAGCAGCAATCTGAGATTTAGGGCTTTGCTTGTAGGATTTCGCAATCAATTTGGGGATCATATGAAGATTTGGCTTTTGATTGGGTTTACTTGATTTTCGTGTCCTGTGAATGTGAAGAGAGAGCCAGGAAGTTCCTATTGCTCGCCGACCATTCATAAAGCTGTAAATACGTTGTCGTATTGCCAAGAAAGTCTTGCGGAAGCAACGACGGAAGAAAGAAGAGCTGACCTGACCTGACCGAGCCTAGTTTTGTGCCACTGTTATTTTTGGCGCGATGGGACGTGTCACGTGACACGTGCCAACTAAGTTTTTTATGATGCCTATGTTTTTTTTTGTTCATTGACAATTATGTATTTAAAAATTGTTTTTCTGATAGTTATGTTTATTTTATTTTTTTTGTATTAGTAATACTATTTTTAATCTTTGACCAGACTTTGTTGGGCGATACTTGTTATCATCCGTTCTCTCTCTTCCTTCTTTTATTGTTGGTCGTTGTGAAGATAAAATATAAATGTCTTGTTTTGATTTTTTTTCTATCTTGATTTGTTTGTCACTCAATACAACCTTGTCAATTCTAGAAATGAACATGTGGATGTGTGATGATGTTATCTCGAATCGGGGGCAAGACGGTACCCGATGCTAAACGATTAAAGCTGATTCACTCCGATAACTTTCGATGGGTTATCTGACAAATTTCGATAGAACTTCATCTGATAACATCTTACGCATGTCGATAG
>JAYMSU010001616.1:0-10072 GCA_036897765.1 Erodium chrysanthum
GCAGTAATTTTAGAATTTATGTATGTTTTTGCAGTGTTCAAAAAAAAAGTTTACCCAGTGTATCGCCCCCTCATGTTTCAGGCTCATGCTACGCCTGATAGTTTGTTCACATGCTTCCGGACTCTAACATGCATATAGTCTTTCCAGGTTCCCGATAAGTTGCCTTCATCAACCTCCTTAACTATGCCTACTTTGGATTTGGTTTGCCACTCAGACCTCAAATACCCAGGTGATCAGGTGATCAAATCGCACTAACCTTGGGTTTGTCATTGTATCTACCTTCTCTAACAACAACATGATTCTATTAAATGACCACGGGCTACCACTCAAAACTCTATCCCGATCTTTCTCCGGGTAAAACTGTATCATGAAGAGGTGTGGTTCCAGATTTTTTATGGTAACACCTTTCATCGATCTTCAAAATCCAGCCAAAAACAGTCTCATACATTCAAAGTCGTAGTGCCTTTGATCAAAAGGCTACCCAACACGCATCAGACCCTCTGCTCCACCATTGGCTCCTCCAATCTCTCTGTGGGTATAACAAAACCCTCTTCCTCGTTCTCTTCATCCAGGCTTAGATCCTTCCACCTTCTACAAATCTCTTACCGACCTTTCCCATCTCCTCTTTCCGGAGGTCTCTGACGCTCCTCTGACCCCTCCCACTCCCCCTCCCCCGGGGCCGCATCAATACTTCTCCCACTGCCAGATCCTAATCCCATGTTCTCGGCACTCACCAGACTGGGGCTCGCATGACAGAGTAAATGTTTGAATATAATAATCATTATAGGTGAGTTAGTTTTAATATGATTTTGGAGCAGGATCAAAAATTTAGCTTCGTTTTCTTGTGAAGATATTAGAATTTGATCCATCTCTCACTTATACTCTTATATTTAATCTTTTTTTGGTACAAGGTTTATGGTTCACATGACTTGTACTTGATGAGGTGTCAAGTCTCGACTCTTAAAATTGTGGAATAGATTCTGACCCAGTCCAACCCGCACATTAGGAACGGCGGCAATATCAGTTTGAAGCTATACCTATTGGTTCGAGATTATATTGGGCTTTCGCAACTGTGGGCTATTGATCCTACAAATATATTGGGCTTCCAGCAATATCCAAGACCAACCCAACCAATTAGTTCTTGGAGATGAGACGAGAACTGGAGACAAGCTGTAAACAGTGAGTTGAGTTCCTCTGCTCATCTTCAGCAGTAGTGAGTGAAGGAGGAAGAAGGAGAAGAGGATGGTATAATCAGCTCATCACAAACAAATTGTCCTCCGATCGGAAATGGCCTTATCTGCGTCATGTTGTTTCTCGATCTCCTTTGAACCTTCCAAATCCAATTACCATCGTCGTCATCACCATTTGCTAAACCCTATCTCTACTAACTTGCCTGCTCACCCCAACAAATATCTACAGATTCACAGTCTCCGATTCTCCAATTGCCGCAATCTCAAAACTTCGCATCCTCTGACCGCCTCCGCCGAACCTCCACACTGCTCCGATTCCGAGGAACCCCCCCTCAAATTGCCTCCATCCAATTCCCTTTCACGGCTCCCGCGGCCCTCCGCCTTTTTCTTCCTCCCTTTCACGGCTCCTGCGGCTCTCGGCTTCTTCTTCCGTACTCTTCATTGCAGCGTGCAGCTTCGTTTTAGGCTTTCGCGGCGGTCACTTGCCTCCTGCTGCCCTTGCTCTTGGCGTTGCTGCACCTCAGGAGCAACGCGGAGAGGAAGACAAGGTGGAGGAGAAGCAAACAATTCGAGGTATTTTATGATGCCTACATTGCCTGCAGGCTGCAACTTGAGGTTTCATTAAAAAATGATCTGTTTTCATTACATGCCTCTCTGCTAATTTGGATTCTGTGCATGGTGTTGTTGACATTCTTTGGCAAATGCAGCAACTGATCAGAAGAGAGATGGTGTTGCCTTAGAATTTGAAGATGAAGAGTCCAGGGCTAAATTTGAAGCTCTTGGAACTAAAGTGTTTCCTTTGACTGTCCATCTCAGATTAGTTGCTCTCCGTGCCTCTGTACCTCCTTCCTGGATTGAGGTTCTTTTCAATGTTATTGTTATTTTAGTTTTCTGAAGGTTCAACTAGTTGTGAAGTGTAAGCTGTCTTGGATTGATTGTCAAGTTGCTGATTACTCGAATCTCTGATGATTTTGTGTTGTTTACATGCAGAGTTTTGTCCGATCACAAGGAAAGAGATTGAGGTTTAAACCCAGGTTTGATGCAAGTCTGGAGGGTATCTTTTCTGATCTCTCTATTCCTTTTAACCAAGGTACTGTGAAGCCTAAATCTGCTGCTGCGGCTGATGTTGTTAGTGTTGCTGACTCCTGGCTCAGTTTAGCCATTAAAAAATCCATTATCGAACCAATAAAAGGGGTAGAAGACCAAGAATGGTTCAAAGGGTTAAGTGAAAGATGGAAGGTAAGAGTACAACTTCTCTTCGACATCCTTACTAGTGAGTTCTTAATGAAAATTTACACGTACCCTTTGGCTAATTCTCGGGGATGGGGCTGCTTAAACGGTCAATGCATTTGAGAGAAAATAAATGTATCTTATGTAATCCAATTCTGTTTCACGGATCATTATATTTTCATACCAACTTGAGTTTCCCACCTCACTCAAAGCCATTAGTTGTTAATCCAACAATTAGCTTGTGTGCCACTTGTTGGCAAATGCTAACTTTGTATATTTCAATGGTAATGTGCCCATTTGCTGTGATTATGTAATCTATATGAGTAGTGCAGTGTCTGTCTCAATTGTGAATCGTCAGATCTATTTCTTTTATACTGTTGTTTGACTATCACTAAAAATGTATCAGATATATCTACGCAGGAACCATGAAGGTGAAATTGACCCAGAAGGTAAAATATGGGCTGCTCCTTATCGATGGGGGAGCATTGTTATAGCTTATAAGAAGAGTAAACTTCAGAAGCATAACATAGCCCCAATACAGGTAATCTGTATTTGCATTTATTCTATTGCATGGCAGCTTTGTCAAATGTCTTATGTTATTGTCGTGCATTGTGGAATCTATTTCTATATATTTTGGCTGCCTAAAGTAGCATGAAAAGTAAGCCGTGGTTTACAACTTACAACAAATATCAGGGTGGCTTCAAAGGTTTATATGCAGCCAAATCTGTATATTGTTAAAAGTATATCTGCTATCACATTCTATGCCCAGTTACTTCTGTATACCATTAAATAGATGTAAATTGCCGTTGCAGGACTGGGCAGATTTATGGCAGCCTGGGCTTGCAGGGAGGATTTCAATGATTAATTGTCCTAGAGAAGTAATTGGTGCAGTTTTAAAGTACATGGGGGCATCTTATAACACAAGTAACATGCAGTTGGAAGTTACCGGGGGGAGGGATGCTGTACAGGAAAATCTTGCATCATTCAGAAAACAGGTATTTGGATAAGAAATTATTACTGGGGTGTTGCATTTGATGCTCAATTAATATTAACTAATAGACATACTGGTGGTTAAGCATTGTCCAAAAGATTTTTTTAAAGAGTGTGTAGAATATGGATGAATGTAGGACTCTTAATACAGACATAAACGTTATCTAATATCTCCCACTTAGTCTGTTAGCCTGTCCGTGCCAAGATTAATCTTTATGGGGTTTCTACAAACTTTAGTCTGATCTGCAAGTTGGAGTACATATGATTGTTTTGTTATTCTGTTTTCAAATGATGTAGGTTCGACTATTTGATAGCACACACTACCTGAAAGCATTTGGTGTAGGAGATGTCTGGGTGGCTGTTGGATGGAGTAGTGATGTGATTCCTGCTGCCAAACGCATGTCAGATGTTGCAGTTATGGTTCCTAAATCTGGAGCAAGCTTATGGGCAGATTTGTGGGTATGTATGGCCAAAATCATGTTGGCTTGATCCAATACGTGATTATGTGTACAAACATGCACAGACCTTCTACATGTCTTAACAGAACCTTTGTGCTTTACTTAACAAAATATGATTTATTCTCCTCCCCTAGAATTGATATGTTTTCTACTTGTAGGCGATTCCTGCTGCTCCTGCTAAAGTTAATACAGAAGAACTTGGTGGGCGAGTTAGGGGACCATCTCCAATGGTCCATCAATGGATAGAGTTCTGCTTGCAACCTGCAAGAGCACTTCCTTTCAAGCAGGAGGTAGTCCCAGGTGCATCCCCCTCTTTCCTCGAAAGTCGCCAAGTTGAAGAAGTGCCTAAGGAGCTCGTTAAGGGTAAGCCAAAGATGGACACGAACCTTGTTGCTGGAGTTCCCCCGCCCGAGATTCTGCGCAAGTGTGAATTCTTGGAACCCCTGTCTGATGCCACATTATCTGATTACCAGTGGCTGTTGTCCAGTGTGAACAAATCTGATCTTGGTTTAGTACACAGAATGCAGACGACGTTTCAGATTATTGCAGAAGTTGCCACAAAAGGTAAATAACTAATACAAAGCCAGGAAGTGTCGAGACAATTGAAGCTGTGCCTGCATCTGAATTGTTACCATGAAGATTGTTAAGAATAACAGATTGAGATTCTATGTACATTTGGGTACTGTGAAAAGACCAACGCCTATTCAGATCAAGTAAAATACAGTGTTACTGATGTATTTCTGACTAAACATCTGATCATGCATCAGTCTTCTTACAACAGTCATAAATACTGTTCCTTAATGATAGGAGATAGATTTGCTTCGAATGATTGAAAGTGGCAGGGGTTTGATTGTTCTGTAACCCTTATCGAGATCCTTGAGATTATGCAACAAAAGGATTTTAGTGTTTGCGTTAACCGTGATCTATTATGATATCATATTGCCTTCCATTTTTCTATTGTAGAGTGTCATGACATAAAATAAAATAGTTGATCTAATTCTATTCACTGGGATTTATATGTGGAGGACTTCCATGGAGGAGCTTGTTCAAGAGGGTAGTTAACAAAGCATCCCTCCTCTCGGCCCGGCCCTCTTCTCTCATCCTTCTCTGTTCCTCCCTTTCCCTCCAAGCCTGCTCAGCCATCAACCTCTCCCTCTCTGCATTTTCCATCGTCTGTCTCCATTCCTGCTCAAACAACTCCCGCTCCCGAGCACGTTTCTCCACCATCTCCATCCACTGCATCTCCATCCTCTGTTGCTGCTGTAAAAATTCCTTGACCAGTTCCTCAATACCACTACTGGTAACTCTTGAAGACTTGTCCAATGGAGCTTTTTCCACTTTCTTTTTCCGTGGATTGTTTCTACTAGGCCATGCCTCGTTGCTGTCAACTTCGTGCTCATCTTCATTTTCTGAGAATTCATCTGATGTTTGACTTCCATTCATTCTCTTGACCTTTTTCTTTGCCTGGCCTGAACTGACCTCAGATTCAAGAAGTAATCTCTGCATGTGCTTTGATCTTTCAGTAAAAACCTCGTGTAGTTCCTCAAAGAATGGACATTGCCTGCCATTCTCAGGATCTGATGTCTCCTTTCCCTGTTTGAAAAAAGAAGATATTTATTGCATGCAAGAGGAGAAAAAGAAAATGACATAATAAGTTATACGATTATCACTAAGAAGAAGTGCCATAAATGGAATGCTTGATACATACAGCAAGGTGATCGATACACATAATTATGGGCCACTTGAATCCTTATCTAAGGCAAGAGTATTCATGGTCACTTCAAATGTCAAGAAGGCGTTGTGCTACAACATACATCAGAAGACTTCTAGATATCAAATAAAGTGGAACAATAGAAGATGAGCCACAGGTAAATCCCAAAACAAATAAGGTTGTTCAAAATCACTTGTATTTATGAGAAACATGATGTATTCCTAACTAGTAAGATGTAGTATTTGTCAAAGAGACGGGTTGAAGGACATAATTCAGTTTCTTGCACAGTTAAGATTCATAGAAACATACATAAACAAAACAGAAAAAAGGTTAACCGTGAGAAAACCTGCATTAAATTGGCCCAAGATTACTAATCTAACCCATATGCAGAGGGCTAGTTTTTCAATTCTTTCTTTGACCAAGGGGTTTCTAATACTCCTGCAAATAAAAGAACTTGAAGAATCAATACACAATTAAATGTTCTTGTTTCCATTCAGACAAACAAACCAGCAACAACCAAAACACATACAAAAGAATAGATACAAAATTAAATGTTCCTGTTTCCATTCAGACAAACAAATCAGCAACAACCAAAACACAAGAATTAACACATACACATTACATACATAGAAGATTGCATTTACAAATTCAAAGCTGTAGCATTTTTGTTAATCTACTCAGTATCAATAAGCATTGCTAATGGGGATTAATTGTGTTTGGTTGCCGAGAACTGAACACAAGAGCTAAGAATTGGACATCTACAACTACGGGCTTTACCAAACAACTAACTAAACACTGATAATCAGAAAATTGAAAAAAAAAAAGGAACTACCTTGTAGCGATTGACGAGGTTTTTCCACTTGCACTTGCACTGATCAGGGGTCCTCCTGTAACCTCTCTCCTTCATTCTGGCGCCGACCACCTCCCACAGCGTCTTGTTGCGCTTCGCCGCCGTGAAGTCCTTCTCCAGCTCCGCCCTGATGGAAATGAAATCTATCGTCTCCTGATGCCCCCACTGCGGCTGCCCCGCCGGAGGAGGGCTTAGCAGCGACGACGCCATCATGCTTATACGACCTAAGGACTCGTCATCTGTTCCGCCACCGAACATCGTCTGTAGATTCGCGATCAGGGCTTCGAGGATCAAAATGGTCTCGATTTCTCTCCTCGGACCAGACTGCCAGAATGGTCTCGCGTATCGTATATGTCTGGTCTGAAGACTAGATTGTTTTTACATAAATGTTCTTGGTTGTTGGGTGAATTTGCGGTTTTGCCACCCGAATTACTTGATTTCCTAAATTGCCCCTACTGGCATTCACCGGTTACATAAGGATTGCTTGTATAATTTATCGATAAATACAATAATTAACATATTACTACACAGACTTTGTAGATAAAAGATAGTGGAGGTGATTTTTGGGTAGCTCCATATGATCCTCTATTTTTCCCCTTCCCTTTCATTTTTTTTTTTGGAAGGATTGACAACAACATTCATTTTTCTCTCTTCCTTTCATGGAACTTTTGTCAGAGCAAACATCAGTTTCTGTACTAGTCCTAGGACCTTTCTATGCTAACAATGATGTCTTTTCCTTATTCAAAATCCCTAATGAAATGCAAAATCCTATCTGCCTTTTGTCCCCCTCCGCTCCTAATATGCTTTCTTGTCACCTTCAATCAAGAAGGCCTAACTTGACTTTGTATCATAGAGATAGAGAGGACCACCAGATCACCTAAATATGTGTAATCTTATGCTAAGTAGCGCCTAAGAGTGCTAATTCAACACAAGAGTCTCACTGTGGACACACCCAGGTAAACACATACGTCACAAATCTAAATAGGTTGGTCATGATGCATTGTAAAGCTACTTAAGTGACCAACAGGCATGGAACTAGAACTTCATTGGAAAGTAAAGCAAGAGGTTTTTAGTTTGCATCCTCTAGTTTCAATTCAGATTACAAAACCAGTTTACCATACACTTGGACAGTTACCTAAGAGTTTTACTTCCTATGTAGAGAAATAGGGTTCTCTCACGCTTCAGAGCCTGTGTTGTAGATACGCTGAGATAAACACAACCAATGCACTCACAGAAACACCAAACAGAGGGCCTGCCGGAGTTAGCTTTCGAGTTGCTGCCAGTCGTATACCTGAAACCGTAAAGGACAAATGAGAGAGATGATCCCTTTCATATTATGGTGTGTATGTAAAACAATATCAAAGGTATCTGATTTATTATAACAAGGGTTGAGTTCAACAGCTTTGGTACACTTGTGATTTAGTCTATCAAAAAAAAGATGATGCATACCAAAAATGCAGCAGAAAAGGAAGGCAGATCCGAACCCGAGGGCATCACCAATATCTTTTGTGTCTGGTACTTGCATGAGGAAGAAAGCCTGTGCATGAGAAGAACAAACATCAGGTCAAAACACTAAAATCTTGAGCATCAATCTTCACTTATTAGTTTCTTAAAGCTCTACTATTTTTTAAGGTACAGCTTTTCAAGACGTGTTGAGATAGTTACTTGTGTGTTCGAGATTTAAAATAAAGTTCATCTGACAACAAACAGAGGTTCACTCTAGTGAAGGGAGGAAAGGGACTACTTAAGAAATCCTTGGTTGCTTCTAAAGTTATCTTCATGATATTTATATCCTAGAGTGATAATATGGACAGTCAGGATTGCGTGGTGATACTAAGAGTGCATCAGAATCACAAATCTTCAGATTGAAATTTGTGCACATGTTTTTAAGGTGGCAAATAATTGAGTTTGAATATCTTATATCCTCTTTAGATTGTAAATAGACAATTCAGATTAAATTTTAGTGCAAAACAATAGGGGACGCATCAAAGCCATACTGTAAGAAGGTAGCTAAATCCAAAACCAAGAAGATGAATGCAAACATAAAAGCAACAAATAGACCCTGCTGCTTTGTTCAACTTGAATACGAGCTTCAGATAAAATGGAACCAGAATCTTAGTTTGTGACAGTATTAATAATAACAGCTTGAGGAAAACTCCAAATTGGACAACAGCAACACACTAAGCCAGTTCCAAACACAACTCAAAATCCAAAACTTGTATGTTAGCCAAGATATATCTGATAGAAAGAATTCAATATGGCTATTGAAACAAGTTAGTAAAAGAATCGAATATATAAGCCATATACTTTCAACTGCAAGGACAGTGCTTTCTCGATGAGTCAATGGAGAGGGCATGTTGGCATCACACAACTATCATAACTCAAGAAGATATATAATCGAATAGTTTCAGAATGCCAATTAAGCCCAGGGAGAGGCTCTTATTTATAACCATTGGAAGCCATTAAAATATGGCATTTGGAAATTGAAACTGACCATGCATTCAAGCAGTAAAGCCTCTATCTAACTAACATGTCAACTAAAGAGGCATGGCAAAGCAGGTTTCATTACCAGAGCAACCCATAAACAATTCATGCATCATCACATTAGTTGAGGTTTGAAGAGAACTTACAGCACCCATTAGAGCTGCCCCAGTGAGCCCACCAAAAAGAGAACCTTTGCTTCCTGATTTTTGATCTGCTTGCAGAAAATACAAATTATGAAGTCAACTGTTTCAAGAAATTAAGCTGCGTCACAGCCAGACTGGGTCTTGCTGGTTTTGAGCTTCCCGTGAAAAAGATTGAATTTTTAAAATTAATTGACCAAACTATGCATATGCTTGAGCAAGTGAAAAGGGGAATAGCCTATAATTGGGAAACTCACAGGCAAATAGACCGCCGCTGAAGAGCAGTAGCCCATAAGCGGCGGAAGCCGCAGGAGCCAGCTCCGCCAGTTGAGCTTTGCACTCGAAAGGGCGACGGCGACGACCACAGCCACCGATTCCGGAAAGTGAAATGGCGGTTGAAATTGACCCCAAATTCGCCTTTCGTCTCAAACTAGTCCCATTTTCAACATTACAGTTACGGGACAACGTTGTTGAGCATTTCACAAGGTTGTTGAAATGGAAACACCTAATCGGTGTTGTTGCCGGAATCGTCAACTGAGAAGAAGACATTTTCGATGGTTTCGCTCGGTTCGGTCGGAGTTGGAGCTGAGTTGGTGGCGCACCGCAACACTGCCACACACCTAAAACGTTGTTGCTCTCTGATCGAGTCCGATTCTTGGGCTTTGTAAAAATGTCATCTTCTCTCTGATTTTTTTCTCTGACAAAAATCTGGAGAATTCGTGAGACTTGAACGGGCTTATCCAATTCATGAAACAGCCCGAAACACTGTTGGTCCATCAAAAAGCTTGTTATAAGCCCAATATGGGCGCTCGATCCTTCTCGCATGGGCAAAGGACCTGTTTGGGTGAATCCGTGTAGGTTCGTTGATACGGTCGCTCTCAATACATCATATTTTTATCTAGGGATAATGGCAGAAAATGGCCATGTACTTTCAAGGTGTGGCAGGTTGGTACCCTCAATTTTGTTCCATGGCAGGTTGGTACCCTGTACATAATTTTATAAGCGCCGTTAGTGATTTT
>JAYMSU010001617.1:0-10072 GCA_036897765.1 Erodium chrysanthum
GGCAGAGCGCCTTGGGTGGAAAGCCTCTGATACAACGTCACGAACAAGACTGTGTAATGAGCTAAGCCAATAGCAAAAAAGAAAATAGGGCCTTCTTTGAGCCCCATTGAAGCGCCAAGCAAAGCTACAACAAAATTTCCCACAACGGATAGATGGTTCGAAGGATTGGCCACCTTGGAGAGCCTCCTCTGGCCTCCGGACATCCACTGCCCGTAAATCTTGACCTCCAGAACAAGGATCGGCGTCATTAAAACGTACCAAAGAGCTTGGTGTAGATTGTTTGCAATTGAAGGCGGGGCACCAAGCGCTAAGAACAGGAGGGCTATCCACGGGGCGAAGAAGAAGTTAACACGAATCGGGTGATAGTATTCGCGACGAACAGCTTCGAAGTAGAGGATCAGTTTGAGGATGTAGATTGCGGATATGATGGCTACGAGCGCTAGGGAGATGCTCCACAAGATCACGTTTATTACGGGACTTATGTGGAGAAAGTTTGTGGATTTTGAGGTTGCTAGCGTCTTCCACATGATCGCTTGGCTGCTGACGCCGAGACACACACCAAATGATGATACCGGAAAACGAAGCAGAAATGGCCATTGCTTGTCCTCCGGCAGCACACTTTCCTCTGTAGCCTACACAAAAACCAAAATCGTATATCAATATTTAAACTTCTAAAATTTGACTACATATGTTGGATACATCTACACGGGTCATAGCGTAACTGATCTTTTGTATATGGGTTGGAAACTGATGGCGGAGATGACAAACAGGTCAAATGTATAGGACTAGACTTTTGTCACGTTGATTTATATTTGAATATTTCAGATGTGGAACACTTACGAATAAAATGCTTTTTAAATTGTACTACATATGCCGGATACATCTTCACAGGTCATAGCATAATTGATCTTTTGTATATGGGTTGGAGACCAGTGGCAGAGATGACAAACAAGTCAAACGTATAGGATTAGACTTTTGCTACGTTGATTAGCTCTGAGATGGTACTTATATGTGAATATTTCAGACGTGGAACGTTAACAACTACTAGCTAAATAACTCGAGTAAAATGTAAAGAGGATGAGAAGTACATACTCTGAGGGTATCGAGTTCGGGGCCTTCCAAGGCATCAAAGTATCGATCCACTGGGACGCTACCCGTCTCAGCATTGGGCACAACATTGGTCTCTTCAGGCTCAGGAGCTCTAGGCGATTTACCGCGCAAGTTTGTCAACTGTCTCTCAAGTCTGCCGGACCATGTCTTGAAAGAATCAAACCTCCGATCCTTCAACCTGTCGACAGCAGGATTTCGGAGATATTCGCTTCCTGTTCCTCCTATATTTCCAGTGCCCAATACTATTGGCTGAGAGTGAAATATGGGTTGCGTCGGGCCATTGATGGCGGATTTGGGAGAGCTCGGGACACCATCGACAAGGTCTCGGCCACTGAATGGATCTTCCTCTACGCTTTTTAGAGGTGAAGCTGGCATGCTGATGGAGATGGTGTGCTTGTGGTGATGATTGATTGGAGATAATGTATTGAAGACATTCGAATTCGGGCTTTGCATTTCGATATTGTCGAATCCAGCTGCTGATTGATTTGCTGCTATGTAGTCGAAGAGAGGCGGAAGTACAACTTCCGGAGAGCCCGGATAATCCTTGTTCTCCATAGTATCACTAATCCTGAAAAAAATGCTAAAAGTGAGATTTACGTGAGCACGAACAAAAGGACTAAAACTGGAGTACGAGAATAGTGAATCAGTTCAGTCCTATGATTGAATTGTAAAAACGATCACTTTGCAACTGGAGAGGCACATAATTAATTTCCTTCCAAACCCATTAAAGCTAATTTTTCAGAGTTCGATCCTCTAGAGTCAAGGTTGTAAAAAACGATAGGCTTTAATGGGTGAAAGGCCTCGAAAACATTAATGGGGACGGGTTAATTGAATTAGTAATATTTTTAATCGGACGGTGTTGAAGAATTTGGGGACTAATGGGGGCCTAAACGCTCTCTAGTCGGGATTTTTACAGCAAACTAAATCCAATCAACTGTTGATCATTTTTTTGGAGTTTACACTCATTCCGGTTATAACTTTTAAATCAGCCAGATTTTAGGACTATTGAAACCACAAAAAGAGATTTTTTTTTTTGTGGTCCATTGGCATTCACGCACCAAAAGAAGACAAGATCTACAGAGATATGAAGGTAAATAGTTTCAAACCCAGAAATACTGAAATCAAGATCGGTGTGAGATCCCATTCAGAAGATTCTTCAGTAAAGATCATGTGCAATATATGTTTAAGGAACAATTATCGTCATGTTCCGATCGAACCTTAAACGCATCAAAAAAACAAGGTTTCAGATGCATACATACGAGGAACAACAAGCTATAAACAAGCAAATGCTACTGATAATTCCCAGAAAAACAAACTTACCTCAAGAACTTGGAGTCTGTTGCAAAGTGAGCCTGCAGGAAACCTTGTTCTCTGCTAAAAACCTGATGATGAGAGTTGTGGGAGCTCAGAACTGGCTTAGAGCTGAATTTATGGAGAACCCAAAAACGATCGAAGCCAAAACTAAGAACGAAAGCGAGCACACATGTTACGCGGCCATAGGAAGCTGAATATATAGGCCAAAGGCGGGTCACTTTTCCGCACAATCACATCAATTGCACTCAATTTGGGTAAGGTACTGCCAAGAACACACCAACATTAATAATAATCAAATCCCAATTCCAGCTATAATTATACGTATGTCTCTGTTAACTAGCTAGGTGGGCCAAGCACGTTACGTCCTATAATCTTTCTTTTTCTAAAACTTTCTCCGATATATCACTGAATCAGATCTGTTACAGCAATATCACGGACCACGTATCTCCGACCAAACACAATCAGGGTAGTTCAGAGCCTCCTTAACTAATGTATTGGCTACTCTGTTAGCTATAATCTAATCGGAAAATTCACATTCAATTTGCGGGATGCGGAGGAAATGCATTTGGGAAATGACGGCCGAAGAACAATACCCTAATTCAAATGATAACGAAACGAGCATTTATAGCCGTTGAAACATAAATAAATTAATGTGATATTATTAAAATGCCCTTGGATAATATTATTTACATGACGCTTGAAAATTTGTTTTCGTTCCACTAATCAAATTGATCAGTGATTTTTTTTTTCTCCCGATAAGTACAGATCATTAGTTTAAAATTCAAACCCAGATCTTATCTTGGATTAAAGAAATCGTTGGTCAATTTCTTGATGGCTAACTTGTGCTTAGCCTCCACTTTAGATGGCAGCTACTCAAATTCAAGAAATTAGAGATAAGTACAGTTGAAGCAAGCACGAATTGACCCATAAATGCATGATAAATGAAATTAAGAGAAACGAGATACAAACAAAAAACAGGTACATGATGTGCTATTTTCCATTGATTCAAGTTGTTGATTTTATTATTTGTTTTATGTGTTGGTGTTGAATAAATGAACCAGAAGACAGATGTTTCCTATTCACGAATAAATAATAATACTGTTTTTGTCAGCCGGAATTGAAAACTACAGAGATTTAACAATAGGAACACCTGGAATATTAAAATTTTGATGAACAAGCTGATTTCAAGAGTCGTGAATTATCCTATTGATAGAGTCACACGTCAAAGTGATAGGTACAAATAGTAATGAGAGTTTCATATTTTTTGTTATTGCATTCTTATATATTGATGAACTCTAATATGTCTAAGCAGGACAAACTCGAACTTGACATATGATTAAAGGCATATTTTTTTCAACTTCAAAGAATAATTTGGTAACTGAATTTTTTTGAAACTTTTACCTGTCACTCAGGTGATCAAAATGGATGGCATTGGTCAAATGTAGCTGCACTTCGTACAAAATAGATCAATCAATCAAGTCATTTTATGTATTAAGATTTTTAGTAGAAACAAATGATACTAAATTTACGATTCTTACTGATAAGATAAGAGTGTTTAGACTAATTAGATTCAAACCCTTGTAAAAGTCATATTCAATCCAAAAGCTCGAACTAATGGGTGGATGCCTCATTCTACTTACATACTGGTTAATTTCCTCACATACTTCCGATGTGGGACACATACAACCCTAAACAAGGCTCTAGTGTTTACACTTGTAAGACGTCTTTGTGTTTTTTTTTTCTGCACTTAAGGATGTTAGATTCGAACTTCTGGAAAAAAAAGTTCCAAATCTTTTTTTGTATGTGGAAAAAATAGAAAGTCTTACATCCAACGAAATATAGATTATGTCACCACTTAATAAATATTTCAAACTTTTTTTATCAATCAAACCCATATGTTTTTTGAATGCCTGTGATATCAAAAATGCTTTGATAGATCGGGAAGATCCACATAATTCAGATGCATGTATATATACAGAGAAATAATTAAGACCTATAATGGAAATGGAAATGGAAACTATATAATATAAAATGTATTATTGCACCGTCAAAAACTGATCTCCTGGAATATTTGAGAGCAGACATAATAAGCAAGTCTAGTCCCCACATACACCACAAGTTGACTGTATATTAAAGTTGCTTACCACACGGTCCACGAAACCTCCTATGCCAATCTATAGCTGCTACTACACAATCCATCAAATGGGTTTCGGAGAATATTCCTAGAATTTGCAAGGAACCAAACGAATTCGATGTTTTTGAAACGACAGTAGGTGCAACAAGTGAAGATTTTCGACGTGCGAACAAGATTAAAAAAAAAATTGATGAATTATTTTTTTTATTAAAGAGAAAACTGACCAAATTGATCGTTGTTCACCCCTAAAAGACCAGTCGATTGAGAAACCGAAAGCAACCTTGACAACCATGGGCACAAGGAGGTTGGTCGCTTCTAGGTCTTGGCTAATGGCCTGCTGCCACATGTACCCAACCGTAAAAAAAAAGGCTATATTTTAGCTCCCACGGTTAGTTACGATTTTTATTAAATAGGTAATATTATTTACTCACAAAATCATCCATCTACACCCAAATTCTCGCATCTTCCATCAACACCCAAATTCTAAAATGATACCAAAGTTTATTTGTCTCTCCTACACAAATTGTAGTTCATAGATTTGAGTGAATATGCAAACTTCCGACATAAACTGATGAACGAAATGAGTCGTAACATCAATAATCCTCCAGAAGCCAAACGGGAGTACAACGTTGTATTTGAAGCGACAACACTTCAGTGAGAAGGTTCATCACACAACCATCTCATGTATAATTTAAGATGTTTCATCAGTACTTGTTTAGGGGGGCATGAAAGACTCATGAAGTACTACTTTGTCAAGCAATCGATCTACAACGACGATCAATTACGAAGTAGGTTCCAGAAGAGAAATGATTACGGGGAGTATCGAGAAGCATGACAACTATTTCCGTAAAAAGACGGATGCTCTCGATGTGTTTGGGTTTACTCCTCACCAGAAATGTACCGCTCCATTTTGGATGAACCAAAAATAAACTTCGTTATAGTTCACGACATATTTTGTAAGATTATAGGTTTTTGAAATTAGTCACAAACCAATTTTAATTACTTGACCAAATAAACAAATACCGATTATCTTAATTTTCTTCTTTCGTTGTTACACCTGAACATAACTATTGAACCATAGATCCAAGAACTCAACAATCAGTGAATTTCTAGAGTTCGGTAGCAATAAGTCGTGATGCACGTTTCTCTAAAAGAAACACATGAACAGAGACATGAACTGTCAGAATTGATATGGATGGATATTTGGGGTCCCCATGTGTTGAATATTGGTTAAGACTTTATAATCCATTCAAGACACAAACAAACGCTGTTACAATTATAACACGATATTTCTGAACAATTATTAGCAACCAGAATGATTACAACTGATCATTATCCGATTACAATTCATAGAGCAAGACCCTTTTCTGCACATCAAGAACATTGTACTGTTGCATTGACACCTTCCTCAACATTCAACAAGATCAATAGCGAAAATAAAGAATCTTGTAAAAGATTGCTATTAACTGATAGTAACACAATACAGGTAGAACAGATCGATTAGACCATGAACGACGATGGTTAATGTCTCATGTCGTTTACATGTTTAACACATTCGAGCAACGCAATCAAGTAAATTGCATAATAGACAATAGTAGTAACATTTCAACAAATTTTATTCTACTTTATTTTTCTCGGGTTATAGCATATATCAGGAGGACTCTTGCAGTGCATCACTGTGAGGATGTCTGCAGAAGCGAAGAAGAAGAGGCAAGAGGCTCGGGGACCAAAGGGGTGAGAGAAACTGATACAGGGGTTGCCTCTAGTTGCAGCATCAGGCTCCCCAGGATTTCCATCAATAACTTCTTGAATTCTTCTTCTTTCACAGTTTTCCCATCGTCCACGTTCCATGTCTTGAACGCATCAGCTATCACCTTGTCCATCTGTGGACATTTCCATATCAGATACAGTCTACAATTCTTTGCAATGTGATGAATAATAACGTATCCCATAAGTCTAGAAGCTACATGTTAATGACTTGTTTTGGTCTCAAGACCTTGCTTATGTAAAAGCAAGAGACCGCCAAATATTTTTTTGGTTCTTAAAGAACTTTATAAGATTAATGAATTGAGTATGAACTCCCTAACAAACTCAAGTTGGCAAGTAGTTAAGAGCTCCCTCCAGCATAATAAGTGAGGTACTGCCGTTGGGACTTGAACCCAAGTCTCAAGACCTACGTTCAAGTACTTGACCAGTTGGACAAACAAGCTTTGGTATATGTTACAGAGTTGAATCAAAATTTACAATAGGAAGACGAGTTCCTTGACAGCTTACCTCATCAACTGCTCCAAGTGGAGGCAGGCCAGCAGAAGGAGCCAGAACATCCAGAGCCACGCGCACGTACTCCTTTGACAATTTCCCATTGTGATCTTTAGGCACATCTTCCATGGCTGAATTCAGTAACTGCATTGTGAAGTGAATCAGTTGATGAAGTTTTAGTAATGCAAAACAGAAATCGAGCTACTTGTTTTGATGAAAGACCTTGTCAAGTTCAAACTTATTGAGTAGCAGTCTCCTGATGGCGCTTCCATCAAAGGTGTTTTCACTGTGGGCAACAATCACAGGCTGGTCTTTAAGATGCTCAGCCACAGCTTCTGCTACTTTCTTGAATTCCACCAAGAATGTTTCTTCTGATATGGTCCCTTCCGGTTCATTGCTAACACAGTGCTGCAGAGCTGGTTCCACAATGTTGTTCATGACCTATATAACAACAGAAAAGAAAGTTCAGTTTACCTTGAATTGTTAACCAATTCATAGTATAGTAGAAGATTAAGTACCCAAGGATCTGAAGGAGGCATCCCCTGATCAACTGTCAGTTTCTCCAAAGCCTTGATAATGTAATCACGAAGCGATCCTTGAGGCTGTATCTGCGAATAAATGGACGCAATCTCTTGCTCATAACATGGACCACTGATGAACTCTTGTAGGTCTTCCCCGTCAATTCGAAGAATCACAATGGGGTCTCGCTTCAAGCCTGCAGCCATGCCTATTAGAATATCTGAAAGAACCTCTTTAAACTCAGTCTTGCTCACGTTTCCTTGTTTCCCATGAGTGAACTCGTTCAGAACCTACAGCAAAAAAGTTCAAAATAGGCTCATAAACACAGTTGATCGAAATGAAGCTCTCCCTATATAGTGAACAACAAATCATCAAAACTTGAAATATTGCATACAAGTGTATTTATTCTCATCTTAACAGATCTTCCCCGTAACAATTAATATCTTGTTAGCTACTAAACTTTTCTCCAACTCCTACCAGCAACTTTACTGTCCTTTTTCTGGTTATTTAATTGGACAGATAGAATAAAGCGTGAACATCATGTAAACATGGGACGGTGCTTGTGGGTCTTCCTCTTCTGTTAGTGTGAGAATAATGTCATATTGCCCTACATTTTTCACAGGTTAGGTACAAGATTATTACATTTCTCATGAGCAAGCTAATGAAAAAGAAAAGAACACACCCGTCTCATCCATGTTAGTCACCTTTGCCTTTGTGAATAGCCCATCATAGAAAATTATGTTTGCTCATATGAAAAGAAACCAACAAAATTGTGTGTATTTTGACTACGGTTACACTGAGCTTTCTGGCATATGCTATAAAAGGTCCAAGATATTAGTTTCCACACCGTCTATCACTAGATAGTACCGTCCACCAAGATAAAAAAGAGAGAAAAAAAGTCTAAGTAAAAAGGGTAAAGCCAAACTAAAAGTCAAGTTCAACAATGCTGACAAAGCTGAATCCTATGTTTGATGTTTCTTGAGATGGCTAGAAATAGAAATTTGAAAAATATGCCATCCTAGATAACCCCAAGAAGGCAAATACAGCCATATCGTCACTTATCCTGAGAATTCACAAACCTAATTATTAAATTGAGTTTAGGCCAAGTTGCAATCAACAATGCCAAGTATGTGACATGTGCCTATGTATGCAAACCTTATCATTGTTCTTGTAGGAAAGTTGGTTCACTCACTTGAATCCATGACCTCAAGTCACAAGGCAACAACACAACCTTATCTTCTAATTCCAATTACAGGAACAAAAATAATGTAAGGAATAGTCCACAGAAGACAAATCACAATAAATAACATCTTATCATGGCAAACTGGCAAAATCATTGCAAGTTGCAACAAAAGAGTTTTTGTTACATTGTTCTCTTAGAGAGAGATCTATCGGTCATACCCCTCACCTAAATGAAATAGAAGAACCCAATTTTTCAGTACCAATTACCAAACCTCCTTGGCTCTATCCACAAGGAATAAGGATTGCAAGGGCCAGAACACATTAGCAAACCAGACAAGTGAGAATTCTTTCCCACTTGTCAAACATAAATATCACTAATTCAGCTTAAGATCAGATCCAAGAATCAACCATAGCAACATAGGTAACTATTCAGAAGAGAACATACTAAGCACTGGAGAAAACAAGATACTGAGCAGTGAGCCTTTTGGCAATGGAATGTATTAATCAAAGCAGACAAGCTTGAACTTGTTTGTTGAAGAACAAACTAAAATTGACCCATTACTTTACACCAATAGCTTGAGCAAGCTTAAGAAATAATACCCTCTTTTCCTCACTGCCCACTGTGCACATCAACTGTTCGATTAAATGTCTAGCCCAAGAGCGCATCAAAACCCATGAGACCCAGAAAAGAAAAGGGGAAGCAGTGAAGAAAGCAAGTAATTTGAGAAAAGAGAAAGGGAGAAAAGACCTCGGAGTAGATGTGGTCGGAGTCAGGGGAAGAGCCCTGAGCAGGCAAGCCGAGAGCGGCACCGATGTCGGCAACAGCAGGCTGGAGCTCCTTGACGGAGAGCTTACCGTCGTTGTCGATGTCGAGCTCCTGGAACTTATGGTTGACGAAATTGGTAAACACCTCTTCGTTCCCAACCAACTCCATTATATCCGAACCGTCCAGCACCTGCCCGTTCTTCCTGGGCGTGCCGCAACTGGGAGAGCTCGCCATTTCCCTTTTCCTCTCGTGATCGAAGACCTTTTTTCGAGCGACTTTGTGAGTCTCGTGAGTTAAAGATTTGGGTCGGTTCTTCTCCCCTGTACCTGTACTGTAGGTGCTCTGTTTCAGACCTCGAGCGCCTTCTGGTTCTTTCGATTTGCCTCGGTTGGTTGGCCTTTTTATACAACAGAGCTGATGTTGACGGCGACGATGATGAACCTTTTTCTTCTCTGGAGCGGTTCATGCCCACAAACTCAATACGTGTTTTGGGTTGTTTTATGTGTGCACCTCCATCTCTACCAAACCATGTGAATTTGCAGAGTAAATCACAGTCACCATAACCTACCTCCACCGTATTTTATATCAATATCACGTAGAGCTATCGTAACTTGAAATGTAACCGACGATTCTTTAAAGTTTGATTTTGTAAGGAAAAATTGATGAACTATGCCTGTAAGTTGCCACTCTCGTGCATATATACCTAATGTTTCCATTCTTTAAAATACATACGCAGAATTCAAATAATACCCAAGTGGTCGACCACGACATTACATTGACGGTGTTTC
>JAYMSU010001618.1:0-10072 GCA_036897765.1 Erodium chrysanthum
CGGGGTTACGGAAGTATCTCTCAGGTTGAATGTATCAGGTAAAAGTGAATGCATCCGATAAACACTAACAAACTCCTCTGTTAACGAATATGCCACACCATAATTATTAGGTTTCTTCAAACCCACCAGGCCTCCCAATGTAGCTCCCCCAACGTGGCCGAACGTGTCCTTAAATTTCTTTCCCAACAATCCATACCTGAAACCAGCTTCAATCAGGTTAATTTGAGCACATGAGTATGCCAAAACAATCTGAATTCGATAAAGTTGGGTTCTTGATTGAGATGACAAAACAACTCGAACTTGATAGAGAACCCAACGAGGGTGCATCAAGGTGGAGGTGGATGGGGTCCACATTGTATTCAAACTGAGGCAGGAGCAGGAAAATATAGCTGAAAGAGAGCTTGAGCATGGAGGATGGAGCAAGTTGCATGAAACTGAGTCTTTGATCCTCAGGGGTGTGGCTCCGACCAGGAAGATTATTTATACTACTACTAGGCCAAGTGATATCAAGGCTCCATATGAGAAAATGCTTGAAAATGAGGTGGAGTTTGGTTCACCTGATAAGAGGTCTAATGGATTCATGAACCAGACATTGGTAAGATCTCTAATTGTTAAATTTGTTCATTTGTCAGTAACAACAATAACACAACTTCGATTGTGCTGAATTTAACATCTTCAGTTTTGAAGTAGTTATATGGGGATCAAAGGAATCAGTTAGAAATAGGAATCAAATGTAAAAATTATATCTTATTCTAAATAACTGAGTATGTAAGTAATGCAAGATTGATATCTGGGTATATCTTGATAGGTTAACAGTTAGATACTTGGATTTCCCATCAACGTCTAGGATCTTTAACCCATTGCTTACTGTTCAGAAGCTGTCAAGTAAGGAAAATATTGGATATTTGCTACACATAAAGGCTGCATACTGTCTCTCACTATGCTGCCAAACTTATTTTTCATTGCATTTAAAAAATATTTATAGCAGGGCTCATTCCGATCTGTTGACAGGTTGTTTGTGATGAAATTTGATAGGATAAGGAAATTACTCGATGAAGATTCTTATTTTGTTGGATAAGTGTATGGGACATTGGTGGATCATATCATAAAAAGTCAATCTGCAAGAGTAGTGAACAACTTGTTGAATGGTTATAATTTCAATTCAAATTTTTATTTACTGTTTTTTTGGGAAAAACCCTTGAGGTTTTTTAAAACAGCATTGAGATCGTTATAAATCTACAATATCTCTTGATGCAAGAGTTATGCTGAATAAGAACTGTTTATCACTAACTTTATTCCGTTCTTTGCAGATAACTATGTTTTATCTTGGGGTACTTTTCATACTTATACAAGGACTCCCCATTAATTTTTCTCAGGTATGAAGCAGCATGGAACCTTTTTTTAATATATATCTTGAAACTTATAAAACACGGTGCTGAATGAAAGCATGCTTTGTGTAAGCAGTCACCTGGTCAGCTTAGAAATCGCAAGCCTGTAGGTTCTGGAAGTACAAAAGAGTCTGATCAAGGGGAAACAATCACATTTGCTGATGTGGCTGGCGTTGATGAGGCTAAAGAAGAGCTGGAAGAGATTGTGGTATGTTTGGTAGTTGTCAGATTTGTTTGTTGGTACTTTGGCAAAGTTATCTAACCGTTATGGTATTCATGTTTATATGATGATGTTTGTGACCAGGAATTTCTCAGGAATCCTGACAGATATGTAAGACTAGGTGCTCGCCCTCCTCGAGGTGTTCTCCTGGTGAGTTTGGTGCAGATAAATCTGATTACATGTGATAGAGAAAGTGAGTTCACTTCCTGTGAATATCTTGCAGGAGGTTATGTAGTATACACACAACACTTCGGTAATTATCAATCAATTTATTTTGACCAAATCACCCATTTTAAGTCTTGGATCTTTTTAACGGAAGGCATCAATATTGGCTGTTGAGTGAAACTAGTCAGCCTAAGTCTCTCTCTTGGTGTAGACCCTTGGGAAAGGAAGTTATTAGTTTTGGTGTTGTCAAATCATGAACTTCTCCTCTCCATTTTTCATTGTTAATTCATCAAAATCCATGATTTGACTGGTTTTCTTTTACATTCATTTTTCAAAAAAAAATCTTCATTAAAAATAGTTTGTTTTGAACTGCTCATGTACCCTATTCATATAGATTCTTTTGTGTTCCACTCGAGACTAAGTAGCAGAGGATGTAAAAGTGTTTATTTGACACTAGTTTTGATGGAATTTTATGCCTTATTGTATCTTGCAGGTGGGCCTTCCCGGTACGGGTAAGACTCTTCTAGCAAAGGCTGTGGCCGGGGAAGCCGATGTGCAATTTATAAGTTGCTCAGCAAGTGAGTTTGTTGAGTTGTATGTTGGCATGGGGGCCTCTCGTGTAAGAGATCTCTTTAAACGGGCAAAGAAGGAAGCACCATCAATAATATTTATTGATGAGGTCAGTATACATTTTGTTATTAACTCAAGGCACCATATTTATCATTTCAACCTTTCTGTGGATTTTTAGCTGAACTTATTATATTATGCAGATAGATGCTGTTGCAAGGAGTCGTGATGGTGGGAAAATTCGTTTCGGTTCCAATGACGAACGAGAGCAGACCTTGAACCAATTACTCACGGTGTGCTTTTCTGCTAATTTGTATTTTATCTCTGGAAGCATTATATTATCTATGACATGGTGAAGTAAGTAAATGAGCTTGCAATTGTGCAGGAAATGGATGGGTTTGATACCAACTCTGCTGTTATTGTTCTTGCAGCAACTAACCGTTCAGATGTCTTAGACCCTGCAATTCGCCGCCCAGGAAGATTTGATCGTGTGGTCATGGTTTGTGTTCTAGCTCAGTTACATTTGTCTAAAGCTCAAATCTTACAGTATAGAAAGAAGCTTTTCCCGACATAAAAGCTCTGTTATGATTGTTTTTCATATGGTATTTAGGTGGAAGCTCCTGATAGGTCTGGAAGAGAAGCCATTTTAAAAGTGCATGTTTCAAAGAAAGAGCTCCCTTTAGGAGAGGATGTTGACCTTAGTGCTATTGCTTCCATGACAACTGGTTTTACTGGGTATTTATCCTTTTTCGCTAATTCCGTTTAGAAGATGTCTTCTTTTTTCCCCAACTCCAGCCTGGGGCTAACACAATTGAGTGACTTGTTGATCTGACTGGTGTGCAGGGCAGACCTTGCGAACTTGGTAAATGAAGCTGCCTTGTTGGCTGGAAGACAAAACAAAGTTGTCGTGGAGAAGTTTGATTTTATTCAAGCAGTGGAGCGATCTATAGCGGTAACACTCTCCCATATGTTGTATTGTTTACTATACTCAATGTGGCATTGTCCAAATATTTATTCAAGTAAAATAAGATGCTTCTTTTTCCTCATTCTGGATGCATACCATTCTTATGGTTACTAATAAAATAAGTGATTTGATTAGGGCATAGAGAAGAAGACATCCAAATTGCAACAGAGTGAGAAAGGTGTAGTTGCTCGCCACGAAGCTGGCCATGCAGTTGTAGGAACTGCTGTTGCTAATCTCCTCCCTGGACAGCCACGCGTTGAGGTAAATTTCTAGAATCATTCACACTACTGCTGTAGATTACATCTATTTGTGAAGGAATGACAAGAGTCCCAAACAAGTCATATGATAAGCACTTGACTAGGTAGATGACACAATAATATAATAGTTTATGTATGTCTTTTCAGAAACTAAGCATATTACCGAGGTCAGGGGGTGCATTGGGGTTTACCTATATTCCCCCAACGCACGAGGATAGATATCTGCTCTTCATTGATGAGTTACGCGGGCGTTTGGTTACTCTTCTTGGAGGACGTGCTGCAGAAGAAATTATATATTCAGGCCGTGTGTCAACAGGTGCTCTTGACGATATACGTCGAGCAACAGACATGGCATATAAGGCAGTAGCTGAGTATGGGCTTAATCGGAACATAGGCCCCATGTCTTTAGCCACACTTTCTGGTGGTGGGGCTGATGAGTCTGGCGGAATTTCCCCCTGGGGAAGGGATCAGGTATGGTGTTTTCTATTCTCTATTATATTATATTCTGTTCATGTTTGTGTGTGGTCAAAAACTGATCCCCTCTAAAATTCAAACAGGGACATGTTGTAGATCTTGTTCAGAGAGAAGTTAAAGCACTGCTGCAATCTGCACTTGATGTAGCACTCTGTGTAGTGCGTGCGAATCCTACTGTTTTAGAGGGACTTGGCGCCCACTTGGAAGGTAATGTATTACTACATGATCTGATTTTTTAAGAACAGGAATCAGATAGCAGATAGAACTCCGTGACTTGATCTGATATTTATTTATTTATTGGGATGATGACAAAAAAATTATCTTGTCCTATAAATTATTTGCAGGTTGGTACCCTTATATTTAAATTGTTACGGGTGTGGCCCTCAACTTATATTTTGTTACACTTGGTGTCAATTTATTCCAAAGTGAATATTTTACCCTTGAAATTTTAAATTAACAATAAAAAGTAAAAAAAAAAACACAAAATCACTTCTTTTTTCTTTATCAAAAAATCATAACCTAATCGGATCAGATTAATCCAATTCTGAACTTTTTATTTTTTTTAAGGGAAAAATTGTCATTTTAGAACAATTTGACACAAAATGTAACAAAATAAAAGTTTAGGGCCACTAACAACCTGCAAAAAGTCGATAGTACATGGTGCTTTTTTTTGCCATCATCCCTGATTTATTTGCTAGGTAATTTATGTAGCTGATATAGCTCACTATTTATTATTTATCAGGTTCTAAAGTGACATAAAATTGTATATAACACCAAAACTATATAAGTATTAATGGCCTATAAACAACTACTTAAACCCTGGTGTAGTAGTTACATGTATGTTGTACCATTTGTTGTGCAGGTAATGAGAAAGTGGAAGGTGAGGAGCTACAAGAGTGGCTGAAATTGGTTGTTGCACCGACAGAACTTGCAGTGTTTATTAAAGGGGAGCAAGAATCTCTAGCCCCCCTACAGACCGGTTCGGGATGACCGATACTACCGCTTAATGCTTATGCAGCCCTTCACCACCAAGTCAGTCAATCACGGAGCACATAGTCCTCTCCTTTTTGGCTCATTTGTGTTACCCGTGCCCTCAATGAGCACTTCTTCCTGATCGGTATTGCTTACCCCCTAACTTTGTATATTTGCATAGGAAATTTATGGCTTTTGATTATATCAGACAACTATCTCCACAAGTTATACTAAATTTACGAGCCCGAGGGAATACCAGAAATGGGGGGAAGAAATTGAAAAAAATGATCGGACCCAAGTGGACTTTACAATCCTTAACATTCAGAAAATGGGAGATTTGATGTTTGATAAAAGGATTGGAAGCCTGAAGCCTGTTGTACATTGAATTACTTGTTTAGTTATATAAATATAGTGTCCATCTATTTTGTAATGGCACTCAAGAGTCGAGAGTCAGGAGCGAAGCCATGAAGGTTTGCCATGTTATCTTGACCATCTTATTCTTTTTTCTTCTTTATTTGTGAAGATGTTGCTCTGTTTTATTGCATCACAATAGTAAATGACATGATGCAGATTTTTAGTTGGAACTTATAAGTGTTTGTATTGCTTTCTGTACACGAATAAATATTGTCCATGAGGAATGTCAAAACAATATATCATTTTAAAAATGGTTGAGACATCACTTCATTAGAAAAGCAAAGGTTAAAATGAAAACCAAAACCATTTGTATATATTGAATTGTGATTTGTAATAGTTGAAACATTTTAAAATTGAAGTTTGGAATGAGGGTTCTTTGTTTGTGAAGTTCCAAACTAAATCTCAACCATTAATATTGTAATGTTCCGGGAGAGGGTGGTCCAGCAGGATTGTTACCCTAATTCGGAAGAACTCTCGAAAAACTATCTGGATCTGCTTTCATTAAATGTAATGATGTCCCCAATCTCGGAATAAGCACCTGTGGTGTGGTAGATCATAGTCTCCGACCTACAAGTCCAAGCGATTAAATTGAGTTTATGTCGGGTTTTGAATCATAATGTTATTAGACCAAGAGAGCTTCCCTCCATCCTTCTCCGGGATCAGCAAGCTACCTGAATTTATTCGTCATCACGTACTTTCTTTTCTTTCCACAAACGAAGCTGCTAGAACAAAGTATGAGCTTTGATCAAATCATTTTCTTTCAAGACGTGCATTCAAAAGCTTAGGCTGTCATGTGGTTCTGAAACTGAAAGGTTTTTGAGGAACATGACAATTAGCTACTGTCCCAAAACAAATATGGAGGAAAAGTCTTGTGCTTTTCAGAAATTATCCAGGTTTGTGAGACACAATCAAAATGTCAGCTGAATTTTGAGGAACGAGCTTGGTAATATCGTTTAATTTGGTGTTGAAACTAATGAAATGTAAGGCTTTGAACTCTTAGAGGCAAAAGTCAATCTGTTATTGGTGATTACAGGCTCTATGCAAATATAATTGTATATAAGTCAGTCTAATGGTTGCTGAATCTTCTTTTGTTTTTGTGTCCATGTTAGAAGAAAAGTCACGTTTTTGTTCATGAATCAGACTCATGAATGCTAGATATTTATGTTTGAATGAGTTATCTATCTGGCAAGCATGCCAATTGCAGCAATCTTGTATATTATCTGCTTTGTAATCTTTCACCAATTGCACTAATCTTGTTTTTAAGCGATTGTGAATGTTTCTTTGTCTTCAAGGTTGAGTTCAGGAAATGTAGTCTTCATATAGACACAACTTCCCTTTATCTGCCAATCATTGACTTCTACTGTGTTTCGGCCCTTCTGGTCTATCATCTATGCAGCCGGAAATGGAAAGGCGCATACACTATTATTCAAGGACAGGGATGATACACTACATGCTCACAATCAATCCAAAAAGTTTCAGATACCGAAAGGTTGGTGCACCTCAGACCTATGAATATGATCTTTCTTTATTCGTTTTGGTGTGAACCAACATATTTGTCGTTTCGAGTTTCTTCCTCAACAACCACAAAGGCAAGAACAATGCTATTGCATTTGCTGATGGCCTTAGAGGACTTGGGAGGCTGCCACTTTTTTGTTGTTGGTGTTTTTATACTTATAGTGCTTCTTTTACTCCCTTTATCCTCCTTATTGCAAGGACCATGGATCGATTCTTTTGATTATTTTTTCGCTGGTAATGTAGAAGAATTTAGTAGGAGTCATAGTGTAGGTATCCTGTTTTTGTTCACATTTACCTCACAACCATCAATAGTGTTCTAAAGGACATAACCCCTTTTGTTACCGAGTCCACCTACTACATTTTTATGCACGAATAATAGTCTTTTTATTCAGTCCGTGAGTTTCTAGTAAGGCTGAGCGAAATCAGTTAATTTCAATATCTTTGGATATATATATAATTTTTTTTTTATATGAACGAACATGACATATGTAACAATCTGCACACTTCACATTAGAATCGTCTTCTTTTAAAGTGACATCATATTTATTACAAATACCGTCTTCCCACTATTGAAAGTGATTTGTCCATTAGCTCACAAAATACAACATGTCGTCTTTCACGCAATATGATATTTCATAGAATATTCATCGAATCGTGTAACATATAATACTAGAACACCTCTATCTGGCCCAATAATTTCTCGCGCAACAACACAAAAGAGTCATTTTTCACGTTTGTAATTTTGCAACAAGTGCAACCAGGCCCTGTTATTATTACACTATTATTATAGGTACTTTGATGAAAGTTGTTAGTAGTGATTGATTTGAAACATAAGGGCAACATACATTGCTAGTGTATGTTTCCTCATTCATAATCTCTGATTGACTTGTAGTCTTTGCTAACCACAACTAGTAAGAGGGTTTTATTGGAAACCACCCTTTTAAGCTGAAACTATTCAATGGTTTTATCTGTTTAGACATCTACATCTTTTCTATTTCCTTTTACTATATTAGTCAGAGCCCTTCTCTGTCTCCTCTCTTCTTGCTTACACAAACACACACATTGACAGGTCCCTTTTGCCTCTCTTTCTCTCTAGATCCATGGCCACAAGAGGAAGTAACCGAGTAGGTCAGAGGCCCGACCGCGCGAGCCCAGTTGTTCAGAAGCAAGACTCTTCAGGGAAGAAGAAGAAGGAAGGGTTCTTCGCCGGAAACTGCAGATTCAGGCTACTGTCGCCGGTGAGATTGGTGAGGCGTTTTGGGCATAAGATGGTCATAGCTATCAGTTCCAGTTCCAAGTCCAAGAGGAAAGCTTCAGGTGAGGGAGTGGCCAAGGCATGTGTAGTAGGAGTAGCTCCTCTTCCTGATCCTCACAGAAGCGAGGCCATAGAAGATTGCATCCACTTCATCAACTCTTCTTCCACAAAGCAAAACTCTGTTTCTGCTACAACTTAATTGGTTTTGTGTTCTGTTCATAGATTAAGATTGTAATAATTCATTCTTATGGTGCAATTGTGCGTGGTGTTTTGTTTACTCAAGGAGCCTGGATTTGTTGCCTGTCTTGTAAGCAAAGGAATGTATGTGCAATTGATTAGGTAAGGTGTGACCATATTTCCCACCTTCTTGTATAAATAAAGTGCCTAATTTGTTCTAATTTCTCATGTTATAATAAATTTCAATTATTTGGACCAAACTCTTGATATTGTAATCATCATACAAGTTGAAAAATCTGTCTTTGTGATGGGCCTTGAACTTAATGTGCATGGGATTATTTATGAGTGTTGATCTCACTGCATATCAATTTCATCACGTTTATATTATTTTCTTCACTGAAAGTTTTCAAAGTCCAAATAATATTAGGCACATAGTTGTCTAAGAAATTAATTAAAAAAATTGAGCCATTATTTTCTCCTATCAAAACACTGACATATATGCTTTTAGATAACAATAGTACTGAGGTAGTAATTATTGATATGGTTGGGAAATAGAAAATGAGTGAAAATTGGGTGAGGTCAATAATGGTTCCCTGAGGTTTCAGAAGTGAATGTGAGACTGAAAATGAACAAGTTGGTGCATATAGTGTACCATAAAAATGGCTCAATCAATGATATTAGGTACTAAAATGAACTCATTTAATAGCCTTCCATACTTAGGGTTTTATACTTCAGAAACTACAGCTGGCCATGGACATATATATGTATCCAGCCATAGTTTTGGGGTCTTCTATAGGCTGTACATAGTTTCAACACCATCCATTATGATTTACAGTTTATATAGAAGACCGATAATATCTAGTTCTGGTGGATAAAATTCTCATACCAAATTTGATCTTGTTAGACAACAAACCAATAGAGTGAAGCGCTAACTGACGATCGTCCCAAGTCCGCTGATCATCTCACATAAGATCACGTACCAAGAGAGTGAAAGTCACTATTATAGACTGAACCCTGAAAAACCCTAAACCCTGAATCACTTGAAATCAAAATTAGAATAAAAAAAATTACAATTTTTGGGAACAATCTTCCCATTGTGGAGCCAACGTCCATTCTTGTTAGCGCATCCGTTCCCACTACAAATTCACCCAGAACAGACGTTGGGAACGGACGTCCCACTGCGAATGCCCTAAGAAAGAACGAAAAATATTTCACCACCCGTTCTGTCCTCAGTGACTAATTGAATACGCATAGTTTTTAAAAGAAGGCAATTTTAGTTACAAAAACATTATAAAGATAACTTTTAGACATGATTACTCAATTTCCTCTTCTAGATGTCTTCGTCTATATACTATTAAAAACTTTAGACGAAAGAGAGAAAGCAAAACCCTCGACGGACGCCAGACGCAACACATCATGGAAGTTGTGTCTGGCTGCGGAGGTCCGAAGGCGAAATCGAGAAAGGGGTTGAAGAGGAAAGAAGTTCGCAGATCTGCGATCTTCCCGTCAAGCCACTTTAGATTTGCGGTTTTCGGCCACCAGTTTCATATCTGAAGTTTCCAGCCACCATATATATCTACAACTTGCCCCTCTCGGTTTAATTGGAGTTAGGGTTTTGTGCGTCTTGGGCACGTTTTTGTGCCTCTGGCAGCATGATTTCTCTACGTCGCTGGGGAGGGTTTTGTTTTGCTTTGTGTCTTGTTA
>JAYMSU010001619.1:0-10070 GCA_036897765.1 Erodium chrysanthum
GCCACCATCTTGAGTTTGAGGGGGGGTGTTAGAATATCTTGTATAGGCCCAGCCCATGAGGCTCGTTAGGGTTTTACATTAAGATTAGGAAACCCTAGTGGTGCAACACCACTATATATACACGTACAATGTATAGGTTTGATCATCGAATACAATACAATTCCCATAATTATTATCACATTTAGTACACTCAAACAATACTATATACCATAACATATACACTGAACGGTAGAGAATACATACCCGAAACAACTTGGACTGTGCAAATCTGCGCTCTAGCCCAACATCAACCGAGTAGAAATCACACACCGAAAAAACATCGCTGTCACGTTCGAGATTGAAATCCGTAAGCTGGATCTTGAAAACAATTTTTTTTACCACAGATGGCCAAGACCTCGCGGGGGGAACTCCTCAACAGCGTTATCAAGACGGTTGAAAAGCTTCATTGCAGATGATCCGCCACCCGGTGTAAAACCACACCATACTCATAATACACATCAATATGTATTTTCTACCTACCAACAATACGCAAACAAAACAATAAACACTCCATTATGAAGGCATAAAAAAATTAAACCAAGAAAACGGTACTCAGACCACCACCGGCTCCTTAGCACCCAGCCCAAAGCCAGCATAAGTGTAGCACCCATCCGGACTAACCCTCCGCAAGAATGCCTTACAACCCAGGAAGAACCACCCATACTTAGTAGACACTCCCGTAATAGTACCCACAAAAGTCATCTTGTAGCCCTACAAGTCAATAAAACATCATTAGTACCTCATAGAGAAACAAAAATGAATCAAAACACGGAAGATCAAGACAGAACCTTGGATTCACTAGCCCAACTAGCCTGCAAGAGTTGTTCAACTAGCTTCACACTAAATGGCTTGGTCAATAGCTCAAGTTGGGGAACTTCCAAAGCAAATCTATCGACCAACAAAGAAACATACTCATGCTTTGGATTGGCATAGATGTGTGTCGCCCAAGTAGTGGTAAAAGTAAGGACATCTACAGAGTGGCCACACAAAATCACAACCAGATGGAAAAGACACACAATCATTGTAAAAAAACAAAAGAAATCCAAAAAGATTAACCAAGAAGCCCTACCCATGTACTGCCTAACACGCATGGAGAAAAAACAAGTACGATTGGACAGGACAAAACAACAATCTCATAATCTGCAACAAAAGTCTCGGCCTAGAGCGTGACTTTAACAGTCACAGAACTACAACAAACAAATGCAATGTTGAAAGAGCTTGAAAAAAACAATATTAAAGCAAAAGTTGAGAGAGAAGGGAACATACAAATCCGACAGCAACTCAAGCTCACGCTTCTTGAACCCGCCAGCCACAGTCTCAACATTACCCATAAAACCAAGCACCCAACAACATCAGGAGAAGACCACATCCATAAATGATAAACAACTTCAATCCAATACCCTATTGAGCACCATTCATGAACTTGACAATACGAAAAATATAGAAAGGGGCAATTACCAGACAAGATACTACCATTCAGGAAGTCGATAATGCAAGAAATGCACAAAAACCAACAATCTATAATGCACGTAACCGAAACAAAGGAGATACAAAAACCAGTGGGAAAAAACACATAACCGAAGAACACAACCTACCGATCTTATACGGAAGCAACACGAAACGAACGTCTTGATGGCTACCGACGAAGACAAACGTGAGCAGCCACATCAGCCCCATTGCCTCTAAATATATAATCAACAATTTGTTTGTTAAAATCTCACATCAGCTCTATTGCTTCTAAATATATGATCTAAAATCTGTTTCTATATTTCACAATAATGTATAATTTATTATAATGAAATTGTGTTTTAACTATATTAAAATAATTATTTAGTGACATATTTGGTCTTCGTTAACATTTGCTGTAACGAACCTAAGCTTGTTTAGTCAAATCCTTGGATCGGTCTTATTCGCTCATTATTGTTGCATGTTTCAGTTCATCACAAGTGAACTGTGAACGATTAGTAATGTTTCTCGTTTTCGAGAGTTTACTAGGCTTTAAGAGAAGGAAAACAGCTAGTTGTGGGATATAGAAGATAATGAGCAAATTGGAGTAAGTTTGCAAACTGCGGGACACTTTTTCTTAATTGTCAATGCTTTCCATAATTAAGCAAAGGAATTATAAAACAAAGTTATCAAAATAAAGAATTGGATGGAAATGAATAACACACTTGACAAATGAGTGGTTACTGTCCATTTTGCAAGGTATACATACAAACGATCACAATGGTCTCTGAACCACTATTCTTTTTCTATCTGGCTTTCCTTTGCTGTACAAATTTCGTGAGAGCTGCATCGATGTTTGTGAATACATCGTCCTTGGATAAGTTTCCATTGACCTGTAACACTCGTCGTTATGAAAATATATACAAAGACCTAGACATAACAGTAACATTAAGAAACTTTAGAAAACGATCATCAAGAATTGAAATTCTCAAACAAAGAACAGATCATCGCCCATCCAGGCTAAGAAAATGTTTCACTTGCTATGGAATATTTACTTATTACACTAAATCTTTGACTCATGGCCGTACCTAGTTTCATACTTGTTTCCGGACTCGAACCCATAATCTCACAAGACTCAACCTCACCTAATTCCACCCTTTCAAGGTCAAATTCCTAATCTGTCAAGTTCAAGTTTTTCAATCCACAAATTCATTATAAACCAAGCACTTTCCCTTTCATGCATGGACCACAGTACTTTAAAACTGACCTGAACTCTCCAAATGTTATATTTATTTTTATTCCCTACCTAACCTATTTTCCTCATAAAAAAAATAATAAAGTCTGCCCCAATACTTAAGCAGTATTATACATGGCAGTCCAGAGCAAAAAAAATGCACACAAGGGAAACAACTAAAATTAAAATATCAATCTAAAACACAATTTTTAGATAATACTGCCATTTTAACATAGATTTGGGGTTTAAAGCATGGTATAACAAAATTGCATTGATTTAGAAAGGTGTCACTCGCAAAGAGTTTTGTACAAATCAAGAGTTGGGGATCTGTAAGATGCTACTGACGAATCAAGGTACTTGAGTGATTCATGACAGGCCAACATCTTGTTTTGCATAGAAAATAATCATAAAAAGAGTACATATCCTATGGCACAGTCTTACTGAAAAGGTTTTCGTAGGCCAATTGTTATGCTGTCCTAGAGGTTCAGTGAGTCATCTTTGCTCAAGCTTATATACTGGAAGATCACTTTTTACTCTGCTACTCGCTAGAGACCTACTAATAAACTCAAGACTTGAGATAGTCTTTCTTTTCAACACATAAACACAAGAGCAAGAGATCATATACATGCCTTGATTGTTATATCTTCATATATAGAAAGTACTGCTTCCACATTTTGATTATGAGTCTCCAACCGCAACTTCACCTACATAAGTGAGTTAGTTGGTAAACAAACAGCTAATTAGATTGATAAACAGCCTAGTCACACAGCATCACATAATCAAAGAACAACAAGATTTTTCTTAACCACATGCCTTTTCTTCAGTATCATCAAAGCGTTGGGTGAGCCTGGCAGCAATTTCGTCTGTCCCTGGGGGTGAATACTTCAAGTGATATATCTTCCCAGTAACCGGATCTAATCTTCGCCCAACAACCCTCTCAACAAGAATCTTTTCATCAACCTAAAGACAAACGCAAGTAAGCATGCTGAAACAGAAGCCTTTATGTGAAAGTGAAACCAACAGCTGCTGCGGTAAGGTAACACAAAGATTCTTACTTCTAGAACAATGAAAAGATCGGGATGGAATCCAAACTCCTCCAGAGCAGTGGCTTGTGATAAGCTCCTAGGATATCCATCTAGAAGCCAACCCTTTTCTAGGGAATCAGGCTGTGAGAGCCGCTCCTTCACCATCTGCAGTGCACGACCAAAATCCATAATCACCACTAAATAGTAATACAATGATTTTATGTCAAAGTGACCCCACCATCACAACTATTTCATTTGGAACCAACTGTCCTTTTTCCATGTACTCCTTAGCTCGCCTCCCATTTTCACTCCCACTAGCAATTTCTTCCCTCAGTAAGTCTCCAGCTGCAATGTGCACCAGATCATACTGAAATCAGGAGGATCAATTTATTCAATTAGTTAATAGGATAATAAAACCAAGATTTACTAGCAGAAGAGTCAAACAATGCATTAGATAGATACTCTCCAAAACAAAACACATTGGTGATAAAAGCCTCTCTGGGTTAGTTTAATGCAGTATCTACTGTATAAGATGCAATGTAAGTGTTTCTCACTTAACCTGTGCATGTCAATAGTCAAAATCAAATCTCCAGGCGCCTATTGATTATCTGTCGTATATAACCAGGATAACCAGTTAATTTCTCTCTTATAAAACAAACAAGGGACCTAGCAATCAGTCACATCAAAATAAATAAATAAATACTGACTCCATTCCAAAGTAACTCTACACTATAGTAAATTTGTCTATCCAAATTTAATAATTCCGGTAAATTATGCTTGGATTACTGATAATATTATTAAGTAGGCTATGATAATGTGCAAGTTAGCTATAGTTACGAGGTTATTATAATACCTTAAGAGTTTGCAGAAAGAAAAAATCTATTACTTTGAAACACAGAATAAATGAAATTGGAGCAGTAAGGAGTAAGGACTTGCTTTCTTGGTGATGAGCTCACATTGAGTTCCTTTCCCAGAAGCAGGAGCTCCAGATATCATGATCTTCAGAGGTTCTGGTTTTGCAGATGCCACCACCTGATGATTATCAAAAGCAAGCAAGGTCACCAATGCAATTACTATTCTATTTTAATCACAACGAGACTCAATTCAATCAAGCCAAATAAATAAAATCACAAAACAATCAAAGTTCCACAACCCATCTTCACACCACAACAAAAAAGCTCAAATTTGCAGTAAATTTTGTGCTTCTCACATTTCACAGGTTTCAAAAGCATGAAAGGTCACTCAACTCAATTACTATTCCATTTCACTCACAAAAGAGATTCAATTCAATCAAACCAAATAAATAGGATCATAAAACAATTGAATCCCCAGAACCCATTTCAGCATGATAACAAATAAGCTCGAATGGACAACATAAAATTTCACATTTCAAATGCACAAAAGAAGTGAATTTGTTAGTTTTCCACTTCAAACGGCAATCAAACATTTCCGATACAAGCCAAAAGTATCATCAAATTAAATCAAACCAAATAAACAAAATCGTAAGACAATCAAATTCCCAGAAACCTCCACACATCAAAACAAAAAAAGAGCTCAAATACACATGAAAATTGGTATCCTCGGTAGTCGCATGAAATTTAACAAAAAGAATTGAATTTGTCAAATTGCCAATTCAAATTAAAGTCGATAGGATAGAGATACCGGAGAATGAGAAATTTTGGGGGAAGAAGAGAGACGGGAAGGAGAGCGAGAAGGGGTGTAGTGGAGACGGAGAGAGGCGCATCTAAGGGTGAAGGATGGATGGGGCTTTGCAGGTGATCTTGGCCGAGCCTTCAAGTCTCGTGCTTCCACCATCGGGTAGTGCTGGCTTATGCTGCTACAACCCGCCATCTTTTCTTCTGGGTGTGTCTCTCTCCGCCTCTGGAGACTGGAGGTAGGTGACGAAGATGGCAAAAAAAAAGGTAATTAAGGACAGTGTAAATAAACCAGTCTGGAGTAATGCACTTCGCTACTTTTTATTCTTTCCCAACAGATCTGGGTTGGGCTTAGGCTTAGGCTATTTATTTTCTGGGTCCAATTTCCGTTATTTTCAATGTCTTTTTTTTTTAATAAATCAACGTCTATTTTTCAAATAAAATAATAATAATTGGTGTCAAATTATAAAGAGATAACTAAAAATATATAATACACCTTTTACTGGGTTAATTCAAAACCATCAAAAACAGTTTTATGTTAGTTTTGACGAAAAATCTAGGAAATTTTGTTGGTTTGGATGGAACAATTTCTCATAGAAAGTTTAGTACTCGGATTTTAACAAGTCGAAAATAGTGTTTAGTATATTTTTAAGATTACTCGATGAGGAAGCCAACAAGATGATCGTAAATTGTTGATGTTAATGTCGACGAAGTGCATGAAGAAAGAAAAGCCATATCTAACTATTGCATTGGAGGGATAAATTAGTCATATCATTGCAAATGGTTGATGCCATTAGTGTTATCACTGAAAACTGTTAATGTATGTAAATATTTGATAGTTAAGCGTTAGTTTATGAAAAAACAAATCAACAAGGTTAGTTTTTGTTAAGGAAACTTTTTATTAAATCAGGCGAGGGAGATACAAAGAAAACAGTAAAAGTGGACAGTTTATAGCTTTTAAGCCCTTTATTAATGATGGGCCAATGCCTAAGCCCAAAAGCCCAGAAAGGCACAAAACACAAACGTCAGAAGAGGCCCACAAGTTACTCGATGCCTTGCATCTGCATCATCATCTTGAGGAACTCAAGGACCTTCTCAGGTTCCGGAAGAGTCTTAGCCACGCTCTCCCTCAACAAGCACCTCTTCTGCCACGCCGACAGTTTCGGACACGACTCTTCAACCTTAAACCCTCCGATCACCTCGTACGCGTGGAACCAACTCGTCATCGGCACCAACACGACGTCAACGAACCCGAACCCGTCTTCTCCAAAGAAGTCCCTGTCTCCCAAAGCTCCCTCCAGTATCTTCAATACCTCCACAAAGCTCTTCTTTGCGCTCTCTTGATCCTCTCCTTTGCTCCTCCATATCCCAGAACCAGCTTCAAACACCTGAACCCATTAAAATTGTTAACATGTTGGGTATGTCACATACAAAGTACATGGACAAATTGATCACTTGACAAGTAAGGTCTCCACCCGTTAGCTTAAATTTATGGGTTGAATCGAACTTTAACATGATATTCGAGTTGGTTTGATATTGAGAATGTGACCCATTTATGTTTCTTTTTCCCTTAATAGTCCACATGATGTTCGGCTTGCATTTTAAGGAGAATGTTAAAGTGACTGTGTCAAATTGGGCCGGACATGTCCATTCGATTCAACTTATAATCATTATCGTTTGGTTTGATATTAATCATGTGATCCGTTTGTGTTTCTTTCACCATTAATGATCCACGTACGAGGTATGTTGTAATGTTCGACTTATATGTGAAGGGAGTGTCGAAATGGGTGTGTCATATCAAAGTATATGAATAAATTGATCACTGGTAGTATATTAAGATATCTATCAATCGACTTAAATTTTTGAGTTGGGTCAAACTTTAACCTATCCGGTCTATTCAATTGATAATCATCATCGTTTTTGTTACCTTTTTTTCTATGAAGTCGGCCCAGAAGCGAGCACGAGCCTTGCCATAGGAGCAAGGAGGGAGCAGAGGAGGGGAAGGCCAGGTCTCGTCAATGTAGTTGACGATAACGTTGGACTCGCACATGGGCTTACCGTTGTGCAACAGAACGGGGACTTTGCCGTAAACGGGGTTGGAGGAGAGGAGAAGCTCGCTCTTGCCGCCGAACAGGTCCTCAGCTTGGGACTCGTACTCGACACCTTTCTCCGCCAGAGCTATCTTCACCCTCATACAGAATGGGCTCACCCAGCAGTCCAGAAGAAGAACCTCTGTTTTCGACATCTTTGCTTGCTTTTCAAGTTATGTATATTGATTTGATTTGCTTCTCTTGGAATGATGGTAACAGAATTTATAGAACTTAAAATGAAATTAGTAGAAAAAGCTTGTGATTGATCCTAAGCCTCTCTTGTTTATGCCCCTCAAGCACATTGTGATTATCATTTCAATGGATTGTTTGTTCCTAGTGATGGCATTATATGTGTCCAATTGATAGTGTCGACCTAGGCCAATATGCTCCATCTTTCATAAACTAATCTTCCTCTTGGCATATTCAGATTACAACACTGGCAAGCCAGACAGGCTGTAATGGTGATGCACACGATTGACTAAACTAAAACACAGAGAAAACAAAGACTAGTCAACATTTTTTTGAACAAGGTATATTAAGAAAAAGAAGCCATCGAAGTGTCACTTTTGAGATATTACTTTCTGTACAATTCTTCTATACAACTAATGATTCTGACACTACAGCAGAATCAACAACACCTATTACATAGCATGGCATGTTGCCTGCAGGTTTAACAGCAGAGTGACATCAGGGATTCAATCCCCCGTCAATATAGTCTAACTCTATGAGTAGATTTTGTGTTTGATGTGACCCCATCACACGCAATTTACCTTGATGCAGACACAAATATGAAGAAAATGTTCGGGACACGTCAAGTTGTTCACCACCCAAGAAAAAGGTACCTCCAACTTAGGTTCAATGCCTTGAATGCGGACAAGCTTGATTTCAGCACCACTAGATTGACAGTGTTTGGAGGAGCTCGCTCCTTCATTAACATTTCTGCTGCTACCAGCATCTTCTGGAACTCTCTGTTCGTCTTCTATATTTGTTCTGAGTATTTCCTCATTAACCAAGGGAAAGAACTCCGGGAGAATACTTTTCACAGCATCACATAATGTGAAGTATTTACCTGCAATGCAACCAATATAAATAAAAGTTTGTCCCAGAGCAACATAGACCGATAGTTGCCGTTTTATCCTTTATCATGATGCAAGTAGTTACTGCTAACAGTCGTATTCTACCTGCTCAAGTATTTTCAGAATTTTACTGTAATTTTGGCTTGTGGTAGTAGCTCAAAGTAAAATGGTGTCTGTAGCAACTTCAGTGCTGTCAATTCACTCCTTGCTAATTAGTTATGGACATGAGATTCATGTACTAATTTATCATAATCAAATACAGCTTAACATATGAAAAGGAGACTGCACATTACTATATGGACCACTACATAAATACATAGGTTGCAAGAAATGATGTGATGAAACATATTTGTATGTACAAAGACAATGAGATGAATTTCTATAATAAGCTTTATAGTTCATGCATATTACACAACTAATAATAGGAGAGAGCTAAACAATAGTTATGTTGTCCACGTTTAAATCCATTATTAGGGCAGGGCTTACCTTCTTGTCTCTGAACCTCAACAGGTCGGTTTATGTAAGATACTTTGTCCCAACTATCAATTTGTGGAGCATCTTCAAAATCATCAAAATCCTCGGCCACACTCCAGACATACAACCGAACTGGAACTCTACCTGACCAATATAGATGTGTTTATGAATACAATGTAACAATGCAAACATGTGTTAATACTAACAAATAAAGACAGTTGCATGCAGAGAAAACGACAGTGTTTTGACATCTTAAGCTTTGAGGTTGGAGTAAAAAATATTTAATAAGGTATAGGTATGTGTTAAACTTGCACTTGTCTGGCCTTGTTGTGTCGCCTTGCTGTCTTTTTTGGCCCCTGTATCCACCCAGAGGGTGATTGTTGGAAGTTTCCCGAATTGAAAATGTTTAGTTCAAACCTGCTTGATTCACTAGCTGGCCAGCAGGCCCAGCACTTAACAACTTAAGCTTTTACGTAAGAGGAGGATTCTTGGAAGTTACTCACATCGGGAGCATGTGAAGTTCAAAACTGCTGACATATATCTAGGCCGGTAGGTGAAATTGCCATAGTTCTTTGGTATTTAGCATTAAAAGGTAAAATTGTCATAGTTCTTTGGTAGCTAAAATAAACTTCATTGGTGGCAAATTGTGAAGTAAATATTAAAGGTCTGAAACATGACAAGTACATTAGACTGCATTATATAGGGTCCTAAGTTTCTCACTCCTATATACTTAAAGTATGTCTAATGGTACTGCTGACCTGTCTTAACTTGTGCAGCTACATCTGGCTCAACAGTGCTTTCTTGTGATTTTAACGAGCATGAAGTCATTTTTTCTGTGTATTCCTCTTCAGCTGTTCCAAGTTTAAGCTTTGATGATACCTTGTTGAACGCTTCCAGATTACCTGTTACAAGTAATTGTTCGAAATTAAACACAAACAAGCTACTGATTTATAAATTTCGCTTTTGGATAACTTGAATAACCGATATTCGATAATAGTCACAAACATGTTGCTTAACAACTCAAATTGATA
>JAYMSU010001620.1:0-10068 GCA_036897765.1 Erodium chrysanthum
TACTGGGACTTGGAGGGTCCATTGCGTCATGGGAAGCCGGAGATGCGATTGCCGATTGGTCGTGCCCATGGGCGAGCAGGTCCTTCTCTCTATCTCTGTCGCTGTGTCATTTTTCTGTGAATTTGTGGATTTGGGCGTTTTGCTGATGTTGGTGTTGTAAATTAGGGTATGATGTTCAATTTTAGATTATGTTGATTGTGGAGCTGAATGTGGCATTTCAGTAGCATTTTGGTACTTAGGGTTTGGACTCTGTGAAGGTGTGATCCCCAAAACAAATATTTGGAACTTGATTATTGGGTGATTAGCTAATGATTGTTGTAACTATTGGTCGGAATGGTTTCATGGTTTTGCCATTGGTGTTACACTAGATAGACAGGCTGGGATATTGATGAAAAACTGAGCTCATTGAGAGTGGTTTGTAACTCACTAGAGAAATTCTGAAAATGTTTGAAACTGAATCGAGATCCAAGTGGTGCTAAAATCAGGATTAGTTTCAAATTATAATTAGGATTGCTATATGTTTACCATTTTGTTAAGAAATGCACCATAAGATTAGGTGTTTGTCTGTTGATCGAACTACTCTCGAATATTTATGTGTATTTCTGCTTTGAGATTCGCCAATTTTTGATTCTTAAGCAATACTATTATTTGGCTAACAGGGTTCAATTCTAGGTGTTGAAGTTGAAGTGCCGGGGAAGTCATATTCTACCCAACTGATTAAACACGGAGCAAACGAGGATCCAAATAAGGGAGTTGAATATGGAGCCTTTCTGACACCCCAAATATTTACTCTAACAATCCCAGAGGTAAGGTACTAGGCCATGAATAAACTTCAAGTTGATCTCTTCATCTTCTTGCCTTCGAGTGAAGGACTTGTTAATTTTACTTGGGTCAGTATCTATGTAGTTGCATTCATTCATGTAAATGATATTAAGTTTTCTTGTCTTTCAAGATTGATGGGGGTTCCAAACTGTCTGTTAAACTTAGTTGGTCTCAGAAACTGTTATATAGAGATGGCCACTTCACCTTAAATATACCATATACTTTTCCCGACTATGTAACTCCTGTTGTGAAGAAAATTCCAAAGAGGCAAAAGATACAACTGAACGTGAATGCTAATATGGGCACTGAAGTTTTGTGCAAAACACTTAGTCATCCTTTGAAGGTGAATCTCCATTTAAGTTCCTCAAGACATTTTTACATTTAATATTTCAAATGTGATAGATTTTTGTTGCTTTTTGACCAGGAAGTAAGACGCCCATTAGAGAACTTGGATCTAATCTATGAAGCAGATGTCCTTACATGGTCAAAGACGGACTTCAATATCTCATATAGTGTAAGAGTCAGGTTATTACTAGGTTCTATGTATGTTGCCCAATGGAACTTATCATTATTTTGATGTCCAGATCAACTTATCATGATAACATGCTTGTACCTTAGGTCTCTTCAGATGATGTGTTAGGTGGAGTGGTTTTGCAATCTGCAGCTATGTATGATTTTGATCAAAGAGAAATGTTCTGTGCATATCTTTTCCTGGGAAACGAGAAAAGTTGGAAGGTTTGCCTAGTACTTATTTAATAAGGTAAATGAATTTATTTTCATGATATATGTTCTCATCTTATTCAATCTGGTAGGTGTTCAGAAAGGATGTAGTATTTGTTGTTGATATAAGTGGAAGTATGGTAGGAAAGGTACTTGAGGATACAAAGAATGCACTATATGGAGCCCTCTCTAAGCTTGATCCAAGAGATTCGTTTAACATTATACCTTTTAATTCGGAGAGTTATTTGTTTTCTACATCAATGGTGTTGGCTACCAAGGAAGCAATTGAAAGGGCCACCGAGTGGATTGGCCTTAACTTTATTGCAAAGGATGGTACAAATATTCTCCCTTCTCTAACCAAGGTTTGTCATCTTATCCATTTCATTTTTAACAAACTCCCAAGCTCACTTGTTTTGTTTCCCTGATATTTGTTGAGCAACGTGCTTCCTTAATTATGTTTTGTTAGGAACTCACATGTGAGTCTCGATCTCACACGGGTAATTATGAGGTTAAGGAAGTGTTGATATACATGTTGAACCCATGAATGATGTTCAATATCCATGAGCTTTGCTTGGGTTAGAGTGATGTTCAGTATACATGAGCTTTGCTTGTTGCTACTCCTTGGAGGGCCCGTCCTCCCCAGTACATTTTACTCAGTTCAGGGATGTCACCGTATCTGTGTGTGAGAGAAACTGCGGTTTGATGTATCAACCCAAGATCAATAGAAAAGTTGATAGTTTGAAACCTGAATCTCTTTAGTGTAGTGAGAAATGTTGTATGCAAAACAAGTCTTGTACACGCTAAAACAAACAAAATGCCAGCCTCAAATCTTTGTGAACATTTTTTCTATTAATTTTCGTTTCTGTATTGATAGTCTAGGAGCACTCATTCGCCATGCCATTTTGCATCCTTGTCACGTTATTATAATTTATTTCTCTCATGTATTCTGTTTTATTTTTCATTTTGGTCCTTCTTTAATCCTTCACATCAACTCCCGATCGATGACTTAATTTCTTTAGTTGCTGTTTATTTTCAGGCACTTGATATGCTATCCAAATCATCTGGTTCACTTCCAATTGTAATTCTTGTTACTGACGGAGCTGTTGAAGATGAGAGACACATATGTGATGTAGTGAAAAATCACTTAAAAAATCAAGAATCAATACCTCCACGAGTATACACTTTCGGCTTAGGTAACGCCTCTTAGTATATTATACACTTTTCTATACTTACAGAATTTCAGAGAACATTTTGTATCTTCTGCTAGTTTAGACTAACTTCTTGTTTTGATACTTCTTGGCACACTCATTCACTATCTCCCCTCCACCATCTCTTAGCATTTGCTTTTTTACAGACAATACGTCGTTGCTAACTTCTGTTAAAATGATCAGGTCCATACTGTAATCATTATTTCCTACAGATGCTTGCACTGATTGGCCGGGGCCACTATGACTCTGCATTTGATTTAGGTCAGTTTTGTACTATAAATTTGTGAACTAAGTTTCTCCTAGGATCCTGTCAACAAGGCTAAGTTCACGTATTGGTTTAGATAATTTAGAATTTTCCAATAAATGGAATCATGTAAGGTATTTTTCAAATCTAGAATGAGAATTGTTGTGACTTAGCTCATGGTAATTACAAAATATGAGCTGGGTTCTTTTCCCGTCATTAACAGTTGTACTCTTTCACGTTCTTCTCTACTGTTAGATACGGTCATGTCTCGAATGCAAAACTTATTTACCCGAGCTTCAACTACTATCCTTGCAAATATAACAATTGGCCCATTGGATGATCTTGATGATCTCGAGGTATGCTTATCATGACTTTCATCTAGTCTTGTTCTGCATCAAAATATCGGTTTTCGAGATTATGCACCTTGTTGTGTGTTCCTATGCCCTATTGCGTACCTATTTTTCTTCAGCATAACATTTTGTCTGCTATTTTTCATATGAAATGGTCGTAAAGATCATATCTTCATGTTGTACTATGTCGATTAACAATGACGTTATTTATCTGTTACTTTACCGATAAATTCTTGGTTTATTAAGATCTGTTTTTATCAGCGTTAAGATTTTCTTATTATCTTGTATAGGTGTATCCTTCCCGTATTCCAGATATTGCATACGAAAGCCCGCTGATGGTATTTGGCAGATACTCGGGAAATTTTCCCGAAAATCTTAAAGCAAAAGGCATATTGGCAGATTTAAGTAGTTTTGAAGTAGACTTGCAGGTACAAAAATCAAAGGATATACCTCTTGACAGGGTAAGACACTTGTCTCTTTTTTATTTGTGTTCCGCATTTTTATCCTATTCAATTTATTCTTCTGTAGTTATTTAACTACATAGAATGAACAAATGTTGCTTTCGAAACATATATTTCAATTTTACATGTCTTGTGAAGATTTCATGCCACTGATTTGTATTTAAATATGTACTTATTTGTCTCTGTCAGGTGGCTGCAAAGCAACAGATAGATTCACTCACAGCTCAAGCATGGCATTCAGAAGACGAACATCTTGAAGATATGGTTTGTTACCTGGTTTTTCTATCACATTTGTCCCGAAGCATAAACAAACTACAGATATGGATCGATTCGAACCTTTATTTCACTTACGAGTAGTCTAAGATCTTCATTTGGCTTTTCTAACGAGTGCAAGCTCACCGTATCCATCAGAGACCGTTAGAACCGCTTTAATCTGGCATGACTTTAAGTTTCTGTTTCAAAATGAAGAATTTGCATATGCTTTAAACTTGCAGGTTGAGCAAATTAGCATGCAGAGTGGTGTTTTGTCCGAATACACCCGCATGTTCTTGATTGAGGTCCATAAAGGCAAAACAACACCAACACAACTCCGCAAGGTACATTTGAATTGTGCCAATTTACTATCCTCAACTTTTAAACACGTTAGTTTACTACCTTATACTTTGAATTTGTTGCACTGTCAATTAAGTTGTATAAAATCCATTAGGTTTAGGATTTAGAGAATATGAAATGCCGAAGTTATGTCTTCCTGTGCTCAGCCACCTCATGTAAAATAGTAATCTCAGCATTTCATATTCTTGAAACTAAAATTAACGGATTCTATACAACTTAATAGACAATGAATGCAACAAGTTTAAAGTATAGGGTAGTCAACTGGCACACATAAAATTCAGGGCATTAGCAAACTTCAAAGTTCAAGGTAGTAAACTGCAAATAGTCAAACGTAATTTCCCCTACATTTAACTTCAAAGTTCAGGGTAGTAAATTGCAAACCCTGTATCGCACATGATAGTAAAATGTAACTTCCCCTGCATTTAACTTTGGAACATTGCTTTCAATAGCTCTGTCTACATTGCAAGCTTAAGTGGTTTTCTGATGGTGAATACTATCATAAACAGGCGTCAAAGAAGATCGAAGCGAAGCTAGTTGAGCCCGAATCACATAAAATGATCTTACTGCAACGCCTCTCCATCGGTTTCGGGGACTTGACTGCAACAGCAGAGAACATACCTCTTGGAACGTCCGAATCAAAGCTGCCCGAGGCGGCTGAGATCATCGTGAAGGCGGCGTCCAATTGCTGCAGCAAGATGTTTGGTTACTGCTGCTGCATGTGCTGCATCCAATGTTGTTCTAAGATCAATAACCAGTTTGCAATTGTGTTGACTCAGCTATGCACTTCTCTGGCTTTCGTTGGTTGCTTTCAGTGCTGTTCTGAGTTGTGCTGTAATGGAGATGATGGATGATAGATACTGTGATAGTGCTTATGTAACTCTTGTTTCTTATTTTATACAGAGATAAATGGTAGAAAGAAATTCATATGATTTCTTGTTAGAAAGAAGATGAAAGCGTCCACGTTTTTTGGTTTGTGCTAGGAGTCGATTCTAAGTAGAAAGTAAGAGAAACTGTTTCGTTGAAGAACTCTCTGTGACTCGACGATTGGAGTCAACGAAATACGACGAATTCTCAATTTGCACAGCCGATTAGACAGAGTTCTTCACAAGCTTTTGCCATCACATTCATGTGAACTTTGATTCTAAAATGAGATTCATTGTCTTTCTATTTTCAATACTCTTTTATTTGAGAGTTGAACAAGCAGGGAATATGCGAATGAGATGACATTTCCTTCGACATAACATTTTATCGGACAGTGCCCTACATCACATATTCGATACACTTCTTGCTCATGTTATAAGAATAAGGTCAATGTTATAGAAAGAATTCTTTTACCATATAAAACAGAGTGAGTCTCGATACATGAGAGAGAAAGAGGATTTGTCCGCGCAAAACTCTGACCTTATTCAATACAGCACGTGAGATAGAAAGAATTCGTCGACGTAACGACTCTTTTCTTCACCACGTGTCATGTAATTGATGTGTTGCCTTCACGGGACGTAATAAAAAAACATGAGCTAGTTCTCTTTCTACACGACTCGACAAAATAATCGAATATTCATACTAAAAAGGGGAAAGATGATGTAATTAAATATGTATAAATTAAAGCGGTTCTCGTTTGTTGGGATGACAACTCTCCGAACCTGACTAAACCTGATATCCCCAACAAAGATTAGGTGACGACACAAAAACGTCCCGTTGCCATTATGGATGGGAAAATGTCCAAACCCGATGGGAACCCAATATCCTCGGCATGATAGAACCGGAGGCAGGGATCACACTATATCCGTCTCGTTGCCATTCCTACTCGTTTCGTAGTAGTACAAGAGTAATCCAAGCCTAGAAAATTCAATGCCAAACAAGATAGAGGATAAAGGAAATGAATTTTCATAATTACAGTGCCCAAACTGGTTCACTACAAAGTTTAACAGAAACAACCAAAACTACCAAGCCATGCTTCACTTTGTCCAAACATAGAGGTCAAGCAGTGAAAAACCCCAAACCCTCTTCCTAGAGTCCTAAAATCCAAGGGCTGCCCCTTCCAGACATGGAGGCCAAGCAATCTCCGCCTTTCATACTAAGATGGGAAGAAAGGATCTTTCTGGTTCTTGTATATGTCAAACAACTGCATGCGGTGTTCATAACGAGAAACTATCTTCTTACAATCTGCAACACCGTTCTCATCGTGCTCAATCAACTCCATGACAGATTTCATTCTCTTACCTTGTTTGTCTCCATTTATCAGAAACTTGGCCAGTTCAATTCCCCTGGAACTGATAGACAGAAACTCTTAGATCATAAGCGTATGGAGGAGAAGACATATATTATCAACGTCTTCTAGCTACAAACACAAATCGCTATTATCAACGTCTTTACCCACAAAATTACATGCATAAGAGCAGGTAACATCACGAGAGTGAAATCAAAAAATCGATATCATGATTCTTGTATCATATACAACACTATACGAGCATGTGGTAGTTTGAATAACGCGAGCACCAAACTTATGGTTCATACCCATAAGACTGCCTCCACCAGGGTTCGAACTCTAGTCCTCTATGTGTTGGAGGAAGCCTTTAACCACTGGGCCAACTTGAGTTGGTAACTTCAAGCCAATTAATTTAAAATTACTCTTTGCACAAGAACTGTATGAGCAATTATTTGATGGGAGAAATATACACAAATATGGTAATTTCAAACCCATCTTCTCATGGAAACAGTTTAATATATGGATTGCTCGGTCAGTCATACCTGAGTGCATCAGACAAGATAAAGCCTCGATGCTTAGAACATGTCAATCCCATAGGCAAGATCTCTTGTCTGTAGAGAGCACAAACAGCGTCCATACAGAGCTCGGGGTCCTTCTCAAGAGCCAAACCCATTTCCCATTCATCGTTCCACTTCCTATATTTTTTTACACCAGATGTGAATTCATCAACAGAATTATCACTATCTGAGTCGGATGGACTATCGATGTCCTCAAAGTCATCCAAACGCCGCTTGCTCATATTGCTTAGGGAGGTTTTGTTCACCGCCATTTGCTCTTGAAGACACACACGTTTTCTGGATTGAGTGTTATTATCAGTACAACAGTTCTTGGCCTCTGAATCTTGTTTTCTTTTTAGTGTGACACTTGCGCTCTCTACATCCATCAATTTTGATTGGGAAGCTTGTGTTGATTTTTCATAAGGCGTCTGTTTTTGAGGCAAAATGGGTCCCAAATCAGAATCATCATCACTATCATTGATCTCAATGAAAACACGATGTTCGTGCCCCTTCCCACCTGAAATGAAAGATACAGACAATGTCAAGACATATATGATCATCACCATGTTACCATCTCCATGCCACCTATACTACCATCGGAAAAGGAAAGAGAAGGGATGGTGGTGATGAAATATGGCAAGGAATCAGATTTTACATCACACCACCTCCTTGAAATGAAGCACATATTACTACTAGTACAAGCCCATCGTTGCTGAGGCATGAACGAACAATGTCTAATAAAAGAAAAGACACTATCAAGACATTAAGATATATAATCACCCACTAATCCTTTATTACCTGCTGCTTGCGAATGATCCATATCTGCATTTGGAGAATGACATGTTGGGGCTCCACCTGGACGTGTGTTTTCATTGAAATCAGACTCATCCACCTCTATTTTCACACGGGTAAAACTGGAATTACCATTTTCATGAACTGTGCCATTGCAACCTGAAATGAAAGAATAGACACTATCAAGACATTTATGATCGTTATTACTACTAGCCCATCCCTGCTGAGGAATGAACTAACACAGTGTACAATAAAAGAAAATCTACTCATAAATCCTAAGAACTTGGCCAAGATTCATAATTAAAATAGGTTCATAACTTCAAAACACTTGTCATTTCCTTTTCGACTATGCATTGCAACAGTTGTTGCGTCAGCAAGCAATAAAATAAAATTAGTTTTGCACTTATATCCGGGTACTAGTTTCTCCCCACAAAAGTTAAATAAGAAGCTCCAAGACCTCACTTGAGTTGTGCGCCACCAGGAAGTTCTATCATTTTCACAAATTAGATTACACGTAAAACTAAAATGCCATATAAGTAGAACACAGCTGTGAATTAAGATATAATCATTAATCACCCACTAATCACTATTACCTGCTGCTTGCGAATTATCCGTATCTGCTTTTGGAGAATGGCACGTCGAGGTGCCAACTGGACATGTGTTTTCATTGAAATCAGGCTCGTCCACTTCAACTTTCACATGGGCAAAACTGGAATTACCATTTTCAGGAACGGTGCCACTGCAGTCAGCCACATCCCGTTCTATTTTCACACGGGGAATCTCGCAACTACCATTTTCAGGAGCTGTTCCATTTTCCCCCAAAGCCGCTTCACTGTTATTCACAACAGGAGGCTCTAACCCCAAAAGCAGTGCATCTCTCTCCAACCGTGATAACCGCACCTCCAAACCATTATACTTGTTCTTCCATTGAGCAGCTGCAGCCTCAGCTGCACTTTTCTCATTCTCGAGCTCAATGATCTTTAATATAACCTGTGTGACTTCAGCCACCCCAAATTCCGTTCCATTGGGCATTTCCTCCAACAGCCTCCTCTCCCTCTCCCTAAGAGCAATCCTATCTCTGTTCACCAAATAAATCAGTTTTTTCAACTCATCATTTTCAGCCCCAATACTAATCTTATATAATCTCAACACATCATTCTCCTCCTTCAATCGCTCCATCTCGACCTTCCACTTCTCCTCTCTTTTCACCAAAATCTCCTGCACCTCATCAAAATGCTGTGGCCTAAACGCAGTCCTCAAAAAGTCCATCAATTTGGGGATACTTGGATTATCCTCAAGACCCACATTTCCTGCCATTTTAGCTACACAGAGGGAAAAAAATGTTCTTTCGTCAAAATAAGGAAATGGGTTTTGAGGTGAGTGCTTGAATTGCCCATAGAAGAACAGTAAGAGCTCAAACAGAAACCCTAAAAAGTATCTATGGCAAGAACATGAAACGGAGTTGTGTGAAATTCTATAGCAAGAACATTATATACACCTGAAAGCTACTTGGTTCGACATTTTCAACAGAAGTGATGTACAAAAACCATGAACCCTAAAGTAGCTTCTTTTACCTGGATTTGGGGAAATGTTTCGGGGAGATTCAGAGACGAAGCTAGCTCTGAGCAGAGTCGAGAATCGCAGAGAACATGAGTATGGGATTGGTGATGGAAATGGGTTTGTGACTCTGGTCGATCAAAACTCAAAAGACAGATTGTTTTTTGCGTAGAAAGCGAGAAATGGATAATGTGTGTCCAGTGTGCTTAACGACGATTTGTCTGTATATTGTATTGTTTAATGGAGGCGATTTCAATATGTTTCTAAAATATTTATATTTTTCATCAAAAATATAATTGTTAATGGAGGTGAGTTTAATCAATGGTGGAGACAAAGGGGTGTAATCCAATCGAGCTGACAGTTAAGGATTGGCTCGACTCGACTGGTGTGTTTTATATCATCTTCGGACACTCGATAAAAAATAGTCGAGTTCGAATTTGACTTCCTTCGGCTCGTTTGCAATTAATATTTTTCGAAAATATTTATATTTGGTATATATTTAATTAGATATATTTCATATATTATATTCCTAAAAT
>JAYMSU010001621.1:0-10068 GCA_036897765.1 Erodium chrysanthum
GATGATAAAAAAGGGGACTGTCCGGATGTAGAGGATTGGAGCTGGAAACAGACTATATAATATTTAAATTACGTTCTGTTTATGTAATATCGACACGCTAAGACTTCGATTTTCACATGTATGTGATATTTTCTCCATGTTACCCGACAAAGATCACATAACTCTCTTGTGCTCGACACGTTGTCACTTTAAACAGTGACACGCTACAAGTTGGACGTGAACACGATGTTTCCGATCCAATCGGAGTAAAGACATGGGTCATAAAACTCTTCCGATAAAAAAGAATATATAGAAAAGGGAGAGAAAAAAAAGAAAAGAAAAGGCAATTCCGTCGAGAGAGAGGTCACAGTCGCCAAGGTCGCGATCAGCTTCGTCCATATCAAGGCACGCCATCTTTTCTCTTCATAGTCTCAGCTCCTCCTTCCTCTTCCCATGTAACGTTCCTTCACATCTCTCTGTCTCTCTACGATTCACGATGTGAGCCTGAGACTGTATACCATCATCTATTCTATGCGGTGAAGCCAAAGCATCCATTTCTGCTGAAGCTCCAAGCAAGCTCTCTCTGCAATGGCGGTCAATTTTTCTCAGGAGGTGAGAGTTTCTCATGCCGTCTATACTTGTTTTTCCGATTTCTGATGATAACTGAACCGGTTCTGGCTGAGATTCTTCCATTTCTGCGCGACATTGAGTGGAATTTCCGTCGGTTTAATTGGACTTGTAGAGAGGAATATATCTGCTTTAGAGTTACTGGCTTGTTTGGTTCTCGAGAAAATGAAGGAACGATGGAGGATTTGAGCTTCACGTTTCACAATTAGGAAAATTCTCACTTCCTCCTTTACTTCATTTTCTCACCGGCCAAACAGATTTCTGTTTTTTTTCTTCCTTTTTACTTATTTTTCAATTTTTTGGTGCTTCAGTTACTCTAAATCTGATGATCCACGATGATTTGAACTGGAATGGCCTCTTGAAACACTGGATCTGTAGCTTTTTTTTGCATGCAATATGATTGTACAAGATTTTAGGTTCTCAGCTATGGATTTGGATTGCAATTTGGAAGATCTTTTCCTTTCAAAGGTCAAATCTGTGACTTTCTTTGTGGATCGGACCAGTATTTCAAAAAAAAAAAAAATAGTAGGTTGTGTTATTATTTTATAAGCCATTTTGTATCAAGATTTGGACTCACTTGCTTAAGTAAAAGCAAAAAACATCAAACTTATAGTTTTTATCCATAAGACTGCATGCTTACATTGTTCGAATTCCGGTCCTCCATTGTATTGGATAGACTTACTGCCAATGACTTTACAGTCCATCTCCATTAACCGCTCATGCATTTTTTTACCAACAATTGTAAGCATGTGGACTGGAACCAGCGACCTCACACTTGTTATATGAGGTCTCTAACACTTCACCCACGACCCTTGACTCTTGAAAGAATAAATTCTAGAGTTTGTTGACATTACCCGATTAAATCGGCCAATTATGTTGCTTTGAACAATCATATATTCTTCCAATAGCTCTGTCATCCATTTGTAGATTGCTATTGAAGTGTAATATAGCTGGTCCCAACAATTATTTTGGAATCATTCTCTTTGTTTTTGACTGCACAAACATAACATGATTTCATACTAGCAGGAAAATCTACAGCTTCCACCAATTACGGATGGAAATTGTGATATACCCATCAGTCCTTCATGCCTCCAGTTGCTGAAGCCAGCTTTAGCTGAAGTCAACACACATTGTTCTCTAGGTAACTCTACTTATGTTTATATACATGTATTATAAGTATCCCCTATTCTATGCACATGTTTGATAGAATCTCTCAATGTGTTATTGCAGATGTTTTGCCCATTCTTTTTGAGGATGCATCGCTTCCATTGACAATGAACTGCCCCTTTCATGGTGGACAAGTAAATGTTATATCTATATCTATATTTATACCTCTTGGTTCCTTAGGGTTTACTCCTCGAGTTTAGAATTTGTGCACCATGGTTCAACTTATTTTTTGATAAGTCTTGTTTGTACCAAGATTTGGATTCACTTGCTTATGTAGAAGCAATGGACACCAAACTTATAGTTTTTGTCCATAAGACTGCTTATACTAAGGTTCGAACTCCAGTCCTCCACTATGTTGAAAGGAGCCCTTAATCACTGGGCCAATTTGAGTTGATACCATGGTTCAACTTCTAGTTCATGAATCAATTTGGTTCTTTCACTTGCAGGAGGGCCAAGATGTCTATAGCATTTCGGTGGTGCCCGAGGGAGGCCAAGACAATTCAAAAGGTACATCGCAAGTGGCTTTCTTAAGTGTCCTAGAAGTTCCCACTCCATCTAAAAGTCAAATGTGCTTGGATACCCGATTCAATTGCTCTAGTTGCATGGGTATGCAAAGAGAACATCCAGATGCCTATTCCTCATGTTTTGTGGATATAGATAGCTTGAAGGAAGGCATGAAAGTAACTGAATACAATGAAGACACTGTTGAAAATTTGAGAAGTGAGGATGAGGTAAACTAAACTGTATGTTCCATTATTCTTATTGTCGGTCTTCCATAAATATTTTAAAGAGCCAAGTCCGGTGATAGCATCGGACAACAGATTTAGACTTGAAATTTTGGTTGTTATGCCATTTCTGTTTTTAGCATTAAGCAAGTTCTGTATCTTGCATTTCTGACATGAAATGCTTTATGTCTGCAGCATAGAATATTTCAGCAGAGACATGAAAGCTTGAAAATGGGCAGAAAATTTGTGCAACTGTTGATGAACCATGGCTTAACATCACTGAAGCTCACTTCCAGAGGTTTGTAACTAGACTCAAACTCTCAGTATTATATATACATTGAGAAATGGTGATTGTGCAGTTTTACATTGCTTTTGTTCTGCTAGTAAAAAAAATGTTCTACAAAACAAGGTGCCCAAATGAGGTGAGCTAGTTTAGAGAGAGCAATCCAGGCTCATAGATGACTTAGTTTCCACGGAATATGCCCTGAACTTGTTCTTTATAGGCAGAGACGTGATCAATAGCTGTATAGATTGGGAACTAAACTTGGCCTCATTTCGTATACTGGATCAGTTGCATCTTCATTCATCTTTACATCTTGGCTGAAGTCGAATCATTCTTCTGTCTAAGAAGATTCATGTCGAGCCTGATGAAGTTGTCCCACATCAGAAGAATTTGGATTAAATGACCTCTTAAGACACTAGTTAAGCTCTCCACCTAAGAGCTTAAGCTTTTGATTGGAATGAATAAGTTTAACATGGTATCAAAGTCTGGTCTGTTATTGAACATGTAATTCGTTTGTGCATCCTCTCCCCCAGTCATATATTCCTGGTACACGTGCAATGCCTCACACCTGTTGTATTGTTTTACTTGTACGTGAATGAGAGTGTTGTACACTAGTTGGGCCCTCCACTTAAGCTTCTGAGTTAGAGTTAGTTTAACAACTCCCACCAAAAACGAGCATAGAGATTTTGCTGCACTTTTTATTCTTCTTTCACTCTCCAATCAGCCCTTGTGCATATATTTTCCCAATCATGTGTTTTGCACTCCCTTTCTTGACAGATAAATCTGTGGTGGAAAGGATTCATGATATGCCAAGCAATAGATGGCGAAGATACAAGCGTGCTGCCTTCTGTGATTCAAGAACAGTTGTTCTTGCATTTTCTATCATGTGAGTCCTGAACCTTTGAAGTTTGCTTTCTAACTCAAACCGAAATATTTACAAAATAAATTCATAGAACGGCTAGGAGTGATATAATTCAGATTGAGAAGCATTTTCTATCACATAATATATGATTTTTTTTTTGTAGTTTATTTTCCTTTCCTCGTCCATTTGATCATCGACTTCCCTTGTCTTTTGCTTTTCAGGTCAACTTTCGGGACATTGGTTTTGATATACTTGACACTAAGAGTAAGGCAGACAGACGACTGATACTGTTAGTCAGTCGTGTCTAATGGTTTCATCCAAGGTAATGTTTGCATTCACTCATCGTTGTTGTCTCTATAGAACTGCTTCGGAACTTCCATTACTCGTTTTTGTCAATATTCATGTATATAACTAAAAAAGTATGCATAGAGTAGCAGACTTGTGAAACCTATTGAGTTGTATTGATTAGTAATATAACTTGTGTCATATTAGTTTATGACAAGCATAACTTCTGTTTGTTTACAAGGAAAATAATAGAGAAAATGTTTCACCTCTTTTGTCTCTAATAAAAAAGAAAATCATTATGGCCTAGTTACCATACTGATTCTACAAATATCAAAGAAGTGTGTCTAACCTTCAACAAAATGTAAAATTCTAGATGCAGTGTAAGAGAGACGTACAAAAATGTGAGGATGATGTAAACAGGAGCAACAACTAGACTCGAGACCTCAATATCACAAAGTCGAGCAATTCCAATCTTCTTCTCTCCCTAATTTTGCTCAAGTTAGTTGTAGTAGATGTTAAGGCATTTGGTGTATCAGATCATCATCTAAGCTGAATTGTGATATGTGTATTCAGTGATTCCAAGTAACTCACCTCTCAAACCAACAAAAAATGCTTCTCTAGCACGGGCAGCCTCCGCTTTGCTGATTGGACTGGGTTGAATTCGCAGTTGGCTTGAGGTTCACATCAACCATGTCTTCCTGTTTTGTAGACGAAAGATTATCCATTCCTGGCAAGGCTGCAGCAATTTTGCGGAACAGCGGCTGCAATTTCGTTGCCAAATTTAGAACTCACATCGTCATCTCAAACAATCATAACAAATGTTAAGGAGAAATAGTAAAAAAGTGCCCTGAAATTTCAGGTTCAAGCAAATCAGCCCCCTTGAGTTTCATCAAGTGGAGCAGCAGACTGGTCCACTTAATTTTTTTTTGATGCACCGTTACTAATCTAATTACGTTAAAAATGAATGAAAAGTCAAATATGGCCCTTCAAAATAGTAAATATTATAACAATAATAAATAAAACTATTACCATCCCTATTATATATATATTTTAAATATTTTCATTTAGATTCTAAAGTTTAAAAAAAAAATATTTTCCAGTGATTTTTTAATTCAAGACTATTGAATATTATTACTAAAAATAAAAAATAGTTTTCAACCTGTTGTATTTTTATTTTTTCAACATGAATTATAAAATATTTTCATTATTTTAGATTTTTTAATTCAAAGGAAAAATTGGATTTCTTAAAAAAATGTGAAGCTTTAAGGCGTTTTTCTGTCATTTCCGTTAAACATAATTGACGGTGCAATTTAAGAATTTTTTAGAGCAGCGATCTGCACCAAAACAAAAAATTTAGGATACCGATATGCTTCATTTGAAATATTAGGGCGTCCATTTGCTTGAACCTGAAATTTAGGAGCACTTTTTTTGCACCATGGCATGCATATATAGGAGATTTGTCTTTTTTCACCTTAATATTGAATCCTGCTTTTGCGCTGGTCTCTAAGAACATTACTCCAAACTCACGGGCCTTGCCATCTCCTTCCTCAATTGAAACTTGCCTGTTTGTTTGGAAACAGAATTAATGTCAATAAACACCATACTTTATTGGGATAATGTAAATTATGCAATATCGGGTAATTTTTTCCTATTTAATATAGGCTAGAACAAATAAACCAACCATATCTCATTCTTGAAGTTCTTTGGTTATACAGAAAAGACACCAAATTGCAATTAGCTCAGGTTCTTTCGTTAGGGTTTGCACATAGATAGCACAACTAACTACTGGATTCATACAAAAATAAGTATATCCACATCGATGTTATGTGGGGGTATTAAAATAAATCACGAGAAATAGGTTAGACCATCACGAGAAAAATTCATGTCAATGTATAGAATAAGCAATAGAATCAAATCCTCAGAGAAAATGATCAAAGAATAAATGAGCATGGAGACTTAAAAATAATCAAAGGGAAACATTCATATTCGTACCTTTTATCAACGAGATCAGTTTTATTCCCCACAAGAACAATGATGACATCGCTTCCCCGTTCTGTACGTACCTCCTCAATCCACTTATTTATGTTCAGGTATGTTTGCCTATCTGCACGAAGAAAATTGAGTGTTAAGCATTCATTAAGTCATTGTATGTGGGTACTTCAGGCACTAAGAGAAGAATGACATGAAACATAAGACCATATATTCACTACAAACTAGAGAGGGATGATAGTCTTATCAACTTGACACTCATCAGCAGCACATTCTAAGCCTCTCCAACAGTGAAATTATGTTGAAGAAAACTTTCTACCTCCATGCATATAAAATAAACTCAATGTGATATTTGAATCTTGTAGAGAACCCACGAGAATAATAGACCAATTTAAGTTAAATAACTACTCACTTGCTATATCATAAACTACTACTGCAACTGAAGAATCTCGGATGTAACTTGGAATGAGACTCCTAAACCTCTCTTGCCCGGCAGTATCCCTTTAAAGTAAGAATATATACATTCAGAAAACAATAATCGAATGAACGATAAATAATACAAATAATGTGAAGCATAACAAATTGGGCAATATTTGCAGATTATCCAGACAACAGAGTTGACAAGTACTAATTCCAAGCTTATATTACATTAATTACTTTACATAAGGTAGCATACAAATTGACGTGATATGCATATATGAACAAGAAGAAGATCCTACCAAAGCTGCAAACGAACTGTCCGTTCTTCAAGATACATTGTTTTTGACAAAAAATCAATTCCAATGGTAGCCTGTAACATTAATTAAAAGCTTGTTAGTGATGCTTTTGTTTTGTATTTCTTTTTCATTCCTGCTCTGAAGCAAAATCTCTCATGGTTCTACAATTCTTTGTCAGACACACATTAACATACCCGCTTCACTCAAGCTACCGAAAAAAATCTGATTCAAAGTCAAATCGACTCGAACACAGATACAACGACAGTATCAAAAGGAAACATAGAGTTGCACCAAACATCACTATCATAGAAAAATTCTCCCAATCAATGCTGTACCAAATTCCTATTCCAATGATAGATTACAGGTCCAGCGATTCCTGATTACAAATTTGTAACAAAAACATACGAGAATCTGCATGTATAAACCTTCTAAATCAAGGATCAAAGCTACATGACTCCGATCAACACAACACAGAATCCAGAAACAAACACAGGAACACATAACCATCCAAACCAGAAAATCGAATGCAAATTACTGAAAACAACAAAGAATCAGAGATCAAAATCCTTGCGATCGAGTTGCATGAATAAAATCAATCGCAGAATCCGATAAATCAAACGCAGTGAAATCGAGATGCGGAATCGCAGAACGGAAGATGAGCAAAGCAGACCTGGTAAGTGGTGTCGAATTTGTCGTACATGAATCGAGTGATGATGCTGGTTTTGCCGACGGATTGATCGCCCAGGAAGACGAGCTTGTATTTGGAGAGAGGAGACACAGTCATCACCATTTTCGGCAGATCAGATCTGGTAATGGAGATTGTTGTTCGTGCGCTGAAATTGGAAACGAAGGAGAAACGGAGAAGAGAGAGAGAGGTTTTTTATTGAATCTGAAAATGTGGAGGAGAGAGAAACAAAAGGAGGCCGTGGTTTGAGTTTTAATGTATTTATATAATTCGCAACAGAAACCGCCAACCGATGGATTTTGCACGCCAAACTTTTGCTCTTTTTCCTATTTTACCCCTTCCGTTCCTTTCTATTTACACGTTTTGTTTTGGGGTTTTAATAAAACAAATGGATTTTATAACACTCTGATTTAATCTTGTTCATACCTATAGTTTTTAAAAGATTAAATAATATAAACGTTTGTATGTTTTGTACAACATTGTCACATGAAGATTTATCGTGAAAGTAACGTTAGGAATTCAAAGTATATGCATGTGTCGTGTAACCATCCCTAAATAGAATTATAAATACGGACATTTTGTGTGTACCCAAATCATCAAGATAACACATCTAATAAAAATAAAAAGTCACATTCTCCTTGGATTTGTTGAGGCTATAGGAATCTCGGAAATGCTTTCTCACCAAAGTGGTCACCTGTATTTCTCAAATTGCTTGAAAGACATAACTAGTGAATCCTCTTAGGATAGTCCAATAGGTTTATTGGTTTCGGATTGAAAACTTCTTTTAGGCAACGTGCATTTTACGAAAGTGATTTATATATCTTGACTTTCCACGTGTCTTTAATTTAATATGATGATACATGATTGGAACAGTTTGTCCCCACAAACTTAGGTCAACAGATTTTTATGCTTATTGAAAATTCATTTCCTCACAAAATAAATCACCACAAAAAATAATGTAATTTTTTTGTCTTAATTAAAACGATCGAGAAGGGCTCCAAGCCAACGGAGGAAGGCCCTGCAATGTAACACAGCAAAGACGGCATGCCTCTCCTCGAGAATCCGATTGTTGGTGGATAACTCAAAGAACAATCACCGGAGGCGAGCCCATCCCATTGTTTGAAAGGACAGACGGAGAGAAAGGTTTGGGAACAAAAGCAGGAAAGCTCTATTTCCTAGGTCGCAGTGCACAAACGTGATCGGAGACCCGACCTGCTACACTTGCCGAGAGGTCAACGCGGGAGAGAGCACAGAAGGGGCGAAAAAGAGATTTCAGAGAGGCAGGTGTGCAATCCTCCGGGAGGTATCAGACAAAGACTGAGGGAGGGGAAGCCGAAGGTGGGGGGTCAAGGTTTTTTTGAGGGAAGCCATCTGTGTTCCGCCACATACGAATGTTGATACAAACCAATACTTAAAATGTTACTGTCATCACTGAAAGCAACCACCTTGATACAAATATGGCTTATCAAATTAAAAAAATCACTGAAAGCAACCAAAAGCATTATATCACATTACTTAAAGCCTGTAGTAGAAATATTAGATTCACATGATATATCAAGGAACCAGAAGCATTATATCACATCCTCTTTATTGGTTCTGGAAAAAGGCAGAGACATTAGACAGACTGGAACAAAGTGGCATGACATGTAAAACTAATATGATCAATAGTAGTGTTGACCAATCACCAATCCTAGGTTCACCAAACTTTGCATAGGTTATATGATTGCATCCAAAAGAGCAGGAAGAAATGCTATATTTGAAGGCATTATTCGAGAAGGTAAGAAATCATTGCAAGGAGAGCTCTGAAGATGACAACATCCTAGAAAAGGAGGTAGACCAGACTGAAACAAATAAACTGAGGGCAGAACTTGAGAAGATACATATGAGGAGCTGCATCATTGCTCCGATCTGCTATGTGATTATAAAAGATTGGCAAACTCCATAAACACACCCATGTTTACCTTTCATTTGCAGAAACTCACCTGAAAGGTCGTCACGTACCGGAAGTACACACCCACCTTTACAAACCGGCAAAAAACCCCGACAACTATCAAATTGGATGGAAAAAGTTAGATTTTTTTGTGAATACTGAAACTACCCCTGACCCTTCACCCCCTAGGGTTTTAGTGGTTAGGGGTAGTTTCAGTATTTCACAAAATAATCCAACCTTTTCCATCCAACTTGACAGTTTTTAGGGTTTTTTACGGGTTTTGTAAAGGTGGGTGTGTTTCTGGCACGCGACGACCTTTTGAGTGAGTTTCTACAAATGAAAGGTCGACAAAGGTGTGTTTTTAGAGTTACCCCTAAATTTTTTCAAAAAAAAAGAGTTACCCCTAAATGATAAATAGGAAACAATGAAATTTATCATGTTTGAGCTTTGGGTGGAAAGACATAATACATAAACAAAACTGTACCCTTTCTACTGGGAAAGTGGATGAGCAGGCAAAAGAAGTCGGATTCGTGGTCAAATTAAATCACTTCGTATCTCCTAAAAGTTCTCTACATCAAACATTGTAGAATGCAAATGCTAATCCAATCATGTTAGACAGCATTATCACTATCTCCTTAAAAAATTCTTTTCTATGTTTCACAAAAAATACACTAGGAGGTTAACTGATCATATCTAACTTATTCGAGTATATGGATATAAGATTGTGTGCATCACAGTTGTTTATGCAAATGCTAATCCAATCAAAGTGTTAGACAGCATTATCACTATCGCCTTCAAAATTTTCCTTTCTATGTTTTAC
>JAYMSU010001622.1:0-10065 GCA_036897765.1 Erodium chrysanthum
GGATCGACATTGGCGTTGACCCATCGAGCCCACGTTGTGAGTCCCTTGTAGAAGGCAGTGTGACGGTCCATGTCCTTGTATGTTTGGTTCTTCTCTTGGAAATAAGCAAATCTATACCAACAAGAACAACATTAGAATTGATATTTTGGATCATAGATAGTGTATGAGATCTGAGAAGAGATGATCCTACGGTTGGCTTTGTCCGGTGTGGACCCACCAATGCCATGAGTTAAAGATCAGCACGTCCATTCCTTTCCATGCATCACCCGATCTTATTGAGTCTAACTTCAAAGCTACTCCTCCCGGTTGACTAACCAAATCTACCAAGTACGGTGTTCGGTATAGGTTGATCGAAACTCCATAATCCTGCAACCCGTTAACAAGTATAATCGAGGTTGATTTAAGTATCTTAGGGATTTAAAATGAACCGGATTTTAACACGATATCAAAGTCTACAGACCTGAAATGTGAGGGAAACGATCCCATTGCTCCGGGTGATGGTATATTTGGAATTAGGAACAGAAGCATAAAGCAAACACGACAGAGATTGCCACATGTTAAGGCTCAACGAGTCTCCAACAAACATTATCTTCTTCCCTCTCATTTTCCGAAGAAAACCCAACCCATTGAATCTGCACAAACACACACAAATATTTCAGTCGACCTGATCAAATTGCTCAAATAGCACCAACTCGAGTTGACTCAGTGATTAAAGACTCCCTCTAATATAATGAAGGACTAGAGTTCAAATCTTGGTGGAAGCAATCTCATGATTATATAAGATGCTTCTTGCTCAAATAGCATATCAAAACAAAAGATCAGAGTACTTAAACAGATCATGTTATAATTTGTTACCTGGGCAAGTTACAAGAAGAGGGCTGCCACCTGTACTTGAGGTACGAGGTGTCTGGTCGGCCGAACTTCTGGCAGTTGAACTGATCATCTATGAAGGGACACTTGGCGTAATTGTAGAGTGGGTAGGTGGAATCGTAGACCCAGCTGCCGTTATACCAGTTGCAGCTGCCGGCGGCGAGTTTCTGACCGTTGGTGGAGTTTTGAACCTCTGCTTTGCCTTGCTGAAGAAGAAACGAAGCAGAGAAGAAGAGCAGGACGAGGAAGAGAAGACGACCCATTTCTTGGACGAGGAATGATTGAGAGAGTTGGGAGATGCGATCTAGGTCTTTATATAACGATTTAAAGCTATTTTATATGTGATAATAGAGATCACTTAAGACATGATTTAAAACTAAAGGATACGCTGGATCATTTCATAATTATAAAATTCTTCAAGTTTTGTTAACCAATTATAATATTTGAGAAACAATGATTGAAGTGTAAGAACTTTGTAATTAGACATAAATAGCTGTTGATTTCGGAATGTTCATACCAATAATGTTTGGATGATTGTATCCACTTCAAATATCGATTCTTTAAAAGAGAATGAGCATATTTGCCATTGAAGCTAGTTTTGTTAATTAAGTATAGTTTTGCTTTTGTTTCAATTAAGACATCATCAACAAAAGGAATCATCCATTACATGTTTGTTTTTATCTTTTAGTTTAATCTAGAATTGGATTAACACATATAAAATAAAGTGATTATCTACATATGTATATAACATAATATCAAAGTAAATTGTTCCTAATAAGAGCACAAAATGGTAAAGGAAAAGTTGGTAAGTGGTGAATGCAAATGGCAAATAGTTTCCTTCCAAGAAAAGACAATAAAAACAAAATCATTACAATCTTGAATTGAAAATGCACTCAACTCCACCAAACCCATATCACCCATGAACCTCTCCAGCAACTCCTGCACTCACATCCCACATATTCTTCTTTTTGTATGTTGTTTTGACTTGGCGTTTGGAGTCGGCTAGACAGAGGGAGTCGGAAAAACATTGTAGCAGTTTTTTTTTCTGCGACTCGACGTCTAGAGTCGACAAAATAAAAGAATTCTATGGTGAAAATTCAGTTTTGTCTTTACTCTAACACTATCATTCATTCGCTATTATTAGTAAGTAACTCCAAATATGGGATGGGGTCTTACCCTTTTTTTTGTGAAAACTTGCATAATATATGAAAACGTAAACATGAATGATGGAGTGTGTAGGCGTGTTAAAAAGTGGTGATCGATTCGAGGGGACCAGATAGGTAGGGTATAGGGTAGTGAGTATATAAACATTGAAATGAAAATGGTACACTATATATTAATTGTCTACATTTGTTTGGTAGCTATATATAAAGCTGTTGAATCCTTGAACAAGTGCAGGGATGGACCATAACACATCTCCACTCAACTTACAAAACTACAACCTTTTCTTGGAAATTGAGAATTGAGGCTTCTAATTTAACTATTCTTAACAAAGTCTACATTAAAATGAATGAGTAGATTAATGATAGTAGAAAGTAGAAACTATAATATGTGACCAACTCAAGTTGGCTCAGTGGTTAATGACTCCTTCTAACACAATGGAGGACCAGAGTTTGAACCCTGATGAAAGCAATCTTATGTGTATATAAGAATCATAAATTTGATATTTCTTGTTTCTACATAAGCAAACAAGCTTAGACTTCGGTACGGCTTATCAAAAAAAAAACCATGATATGTGGGAGGTGGGAATTGTGAATTAGCAAGAAGAAAATGAACAATTTTGTACATTTCTTTATTAATATCTCTAATGTGAATATGCACTGACCAAACGAAGTTTCATGACCAAGAAACGTGCTGTGATATGCTGATTTTTACTATTGAGCAAATAAATATTTGCATATGGTTGTTTGAATTTATAGGTAATGGTGCAACTTGGTGGAGGTTTATGTAATCCACCCCTGACCTACTTGGTTAGGTCAATATAATTTATATTAAGTCAATAATTAATTCCGTTATATCTTAAAGATCACGAGTTTAAACGATTGATCATGAATAAGAATTTTTAGAAATAAATAAATTATGAAATAGTAATTATGAGATAAAAATGACCAAGTCTAATTTTTACCAAACATTGAACACACTCCATTGATTTGTACCTTTTATTTATTTTTGAAAGGTTTTGTACCCTTTACTTAGTGATAGCAATATTAGATGGTCGTTTCATGCGGATAGAAGGTAAGTATTTTCTTTCAAAAAACTTTGCATAATTTTTTATCAAGTGATGGTGCAATTATTGTGCGATATATACACACGTCTACAAAAATATTATATTAGTTGACTTTGTGCTAATAATGGCCCAATATATTGTCGTTGAGTTTACCAAGTGTAATTACGGCACATGCATATTGATATTGACATTGACTTGAATTCGAGCTATGTATGTATTTTTATTTGGCCTTGTTGTGACTTAATTATGTCAAAAAAACATGGTTCTACTCGAATGTGCGATTTATATCATCCAACAATTAGCTTATATATGGTGGTTGTGATCACAAAGTGGTATATTATTATAATATGTAGTTTCTTTCTTTATTCTCAAGATCTATCTCATTGGAAATAATTTATTCAAATAACACATGGTTTGTACTTAGAATTACACCTTTGAACTACTTGTATTTTAAGTCATATTCATACTTGGGTCAAGTTTTATTTTTCTTGATCAATATCAAATTCAGATCTTGTTGATGATGAAAACATGATAAAAATAGTTTTGCCTCTTAAATATTTGTTTTCCCAACTCCACTATGGATGTAACCAAAAGAAACATGATATAAGAGTTCTGCCCAAGTCAAAATTAACTTCTTTTGAGCATAAATAAATCATATTATAAAAAAATATATATAGCCAGTACAAATTATCATGTTGAATAGTCTTTGAGATTAGGTAACTAATAGCAATATCAGGCTCTTAGGTTATAGAAAAAAACTCAATTTGCCTAGTAGCAAAAGACATCAAATTTAGATATATGATATTAACTTTATAATATATAATAAATTATATCTTGTAGATTATAGCCTAACATCTGTCCTATAATTATTTGTATAATTAAGATACTTGCGTGAATCAACTTGAAAGTCATGAGCACTAGTTTACTTTATCCTTGTTGCCATTTTCGTCTTGCTGTTTTCCATAATCACAAGCTCAAGAAAGCATGGAGTTACTCAAAAGAGACATCACTCAAGGAATAATAATGATAAGCATTTGCTGGTAGGGTGACAAAATGACCTAAACTTGACGGGGACAAAATTTCTTAGCTCCGATCACATCGATAAACTTTTAGGGTCGGAGCATCGTGGATATATTGTGTTCGGGAACTGGGAATTCATTGCCATTCAAAAGAAAAGTTCCAAAAATATAACGCCAAGTCTAAGATACACTAATATAGTGTACGACTGATTCGATTTGTTTAATCTACATTGACAAAAGGTACATTATTAACGAAAATGGGGGAGGTACTAAAATAGTTTGTTCACGGGCACCAGCCAAGAGTGGAACCCTAAGCTACATATAGAGACAGCAGGATACATATTAATTTTGTAGCTTAGAGTTTACTTATAACAATTGTACTTGTTTATTGATATGAAAACAAAGAAACCACAAATTTATGCCTTTATGATATGAGATTTATGTGTTGTCAGAAAACTCAATCATATCATGAGAGATTGCTTCTTGTGATATGCATTACCTGTATTCACCTAATTGTCTTAAAATAAAGGCTTGTGGCTGCTAATACATGACTAGGCTTAATCCCTTAAAGTAATTAACACGTTACCAAGCGATCACACTACTAATAATTGTCACTTACGTGCATAAATGTGCTTTGATTTAACAAAGCTAGTTGTTTTGGCTTGTGCTTTTTGGCAGTTATAGCATTAGTGTGTAAAGGGAAGGTAGCAAAATACATTATATGGTAAACTTTGACCTGCACAAAAAGTCATATGATCTAAACATTCTTTTGGATAGAGATCGGATGAAATAGACATGTTTGGAAAGATGTATACCGTGTGACGATTTACTGTTCTTTATAATTGAATTTGAACTTTTTTCGGTATAGTTTGGCTGGATGGTCAAAAAGGTCTCCTTTCAAAGTCGCTCCATCAATGTGATACCACTCGAAAGGAGTTGGAATTCTGATATAAGAACATGAGCTAAAAAGGCCTCCTTTTAGATTTGGTTGTATAAACATCTTGAAACCTTTACTTATCAATGTCAACTTTCAGTAAGAGCATCACAGTATTAGAGTCAGATCGATATGAATCCATATCACCGCTTCATAAACATCTTAATGCCTCCTTCTATCAACACGAGTGTAGACTAATATGTTGAATAAGAGTGTAGACTAATATGTTGAATAAAAGTGATGTCCGTCTGTGGTCTTGAATTCACATCATACTTCATAAACATATCAGCATCAACAATGGCAATCGCAACTGAAATGTGAACGTTCAGAATATAAGATCAATTTGGAATATATCATCAAAAGATGGACTGAGGTGATTCATAATTTAACTGGTTCACAGCAAGAACTTATTCATTTTTTTGTTCCACTTCAGCATAAAATGCATAGGAGGTGGAAGTTTGGCTGCCATTGTTTAAGCTCAGCACAACATCTTCGCCACCATCATATCTAGAGGGAGGTTTCGAAAGCCGTAAGCTTTCATAATTATTTACACATAACTTATCATACCATCACAATACCTATAGAAACTCCCACTCAGATTCACCCATATCGTGCTTCGGGGAACTTCTCTTGTTCTTCATCATAAGGTCTGGTTTCTGACTTTCCATGGATTGATGATTGGATCCATCTGCATCTGCATACAACACTGCAAGCTGCTTGTATTCTTCCTTCCTTGCAGACTTCATTCTCAAAGACAGTGCGTCCCGAATCTTTTTCTGTACTCAAATAATCAATCAACATTGTTAAAAACAAAATGGGCACCAAAGAAATTTGTTTTGACTAGAGGTAGGTGAGAAGAACAAAACATGCCTTGTATACCCTGCTTTTGCCTTTGCCTTTGCTTAGAGGAACACAATGGAGCTCATCTCCATTCACCACAACACAACTCTCCTCAAGCCTTAGATGATCACCCCATTGAATGGTTTTCATGCTTGGTTCAATAACATTCTTACTGTCAATCTCATCTTCACCACTGTCATCATCCTCTTCACCTGCAGAAACTAACTGTCTTCTCTCAGATAAACTCTATATGACAAATAAGCAAATGATGCATAATAATAATAATACCTGAATTAGATGAAATGGCCTGCTTGTCTGTAACATCAGAGCATTGTGCATCACAATTTGTTGCAGATCTTGCCAAAGGAACCACATTGTGGCTTGAAGACATCTCTGCAGCTACCAAATCAGTAATCAACAGAGAGAACCCATTAGGTAGAGGAGAGGAAGGAAAAAAAAAATGCTGAGGAGATAGATATTCACCACTTGATTCTGCTGGTAAGCTGCCAGAGGAGGAAAGCCTGACCTCTGTCACTTTCTTATCAGAAGACGGGCCATCAATTGAAGCATCGGATTCATACTTGATTGCATCTTCAATCCCATCACAACCTGAAACACTTATAGACATTGCATCACATGCTGCTTCATGGCTTTCATGCAGTGCTGAAAATAATTCTGAACACGATCCGTTGAGTGAATCTGCTGACATTGACACTGATGAAGAGTTGACACTGCTTAGTCCATGGTAAAAGGATGCACGGTTCTCAACTTCAACACCAAATGCTTTAGGATTCTCCATTACAATCTCGGCATCAGCATTTACTTGCACCTCCATTGTGCCTGCTTTTGGCTTTTCATAGGCACGGGTATCAACATACTTTTCAATGAGCAAGTCAGAATCTTGAGGTGCCAGAAGGTCATCTGAAGATGGAGGAAGCAGATCTTGGATGACATCAGAATAAAACTTCTTAACACTATCACCAACTGTCTGCACCTGATTCTCAACATAACTAACTACATCCTGCTCGATAAGAAACAAAATATAAGTTACTTAAAGAGTACTCGCGGATTCAATTACATCAAATGATCAAGAGTGAGATTTTTTTTGAAGCAATTGAATAAGGTTCTATATTCAAGGAAATCATCTATGATAATCACAACTGTGAAGAAGAGGAATGAATGACAAGACTGCTGAGCCAGTTGAATCACATTGTTTCCAAATTTGGGAAGTTCAAGGAATTGAATTAAACATCTTCTCGAGATCAAAAAGATTAGAAGCTACTCAAAAAAAAAAAACATACCTGATACATATCGTCTTCCACCTCCAATAACATAGTTTCATACTTCTGGTACATATGCCCAACCCAGTTTATCCCTTTCAGATCCATTTAGATAAGATATGATCTCCAATATAACAGTTGAGGATTCCTTCCACTATTGTCTTGTTACAGTAATGACACTGCTGCTAATTACCTATAGACATTTACAAAACTTTGGATTAAGCACTTACTGGAAACATAATTTGTACACAGCTACAGAACCAGAGCATTTTATTGGGAAAGAGAGTGTGATCAGGACAGCAATTCAATAATAACCACACATAAAAATACTTAATGCATTGAGTGAGGTTATGCTAATTAGAGACATTCTTGTTGTGCACTACCCCATGCTAGGTAGAGGGTGGGCCTTGGCACAATGGAAAGTTCATTTGTGACCTTGAGGAGGTCACATGCCCGAGTAAGGGAACAATCTCTCTCTACAAGCATGGGGAAGACTATATATAGATGACCCTCCCCACACCCCACAATAAATACAGAGAGGTATAAGGCAATGAGAAATCCCATTTTAGACAGTTATAACTTTCTTTACAGAACACCCAAAAAATTCAATTCGAGTTGCAGTCTTGCTTAATGATAGTCATTCAGAGAAAAACACTCACTGCATCTCTATGTTCATGAGTGTTTCTTCACCAACCAGTCACAAAAATGATCAGCTAGAAGCATACTCCTAGTTTCCCTGCCATTAGTTTCCAGTCCACAAGGGCTACTTGTAAAATGCCTTAGTAACCCCAAGTTTTAATCTTTTCCTTACATGAAAAAAGGGTGATCATTTTCCTGTGCCCTTACTAATTAATAAATACAGCAGCTATGCAACATGAGCATCATGTTTGGGCAAGCCCTCGGCAAGACAAACAACAAGAACATGAACAAATATCAATCTTCAAAGTTTCAAAAAAGTACAGGACAATCCAGTTCCAGATAATTCCCAACTCAAAACCAAAACTTGCAATCCAGAATCAACACAGTACACACCATAAGAGGACCATCCCAAAACCCTTCGAGCAATTTATGATACATAACCTAGCTTAGCTGTACAATAAATTCCAGCCCATGTCCACAAACTCCACAAAAACCAAGGAAACCAGCTTACCCATGAAAGGGGAAAAACAAAAACAAAAAACTGAAGTCATCTAAGTGCAGATTAAGCAAAATAATCCCAATACAGACCTACAAAGCTGTTCATCAACAAGCACAGAACTTGTTCAATCATGCCACACAAAAATTGCATCACAAAATCAATCAATACCCAAAAATTAAAGGAACAAAGTGATCAGAAGTCATAACCCCTTTTCAGTGGTTCCAAGAAAATATGCATACAAAAGAGGGAGAGAGGAGGCATCTCAGGTTCATGAAAAAATTGCAGAACACAAATAACAGAAGCTTACGTTTTGGGAGAAGAGGCCGTGAAACCAACTCCAGAGGTCATCAATATAGAGTTATATACTAGGAACCCAATTCAGTTTTACACTTTTACTTGCTAATAAGTCCCAGAAATGAAATACCAAATGTTTCAGAGAGAATGACAGAGACGTTGAGCTAATTGTCTGACACGTGTCGGGAGCATTATTTGTTTTCTTTTTCTTCTATAAAATAAAAGTATAAACTTTATCATATGATTTTTTTTGTATTTTATTTAAATATTCTGAAAGAGAAAAAGTCAACCGTTTCTTTTCCTATTTTCGGTTAATTATCTATTTTGCTCTCACACTTGTCTACTCTCGGCTCATCTTCAAGAGGTGTTATATTTTTATTGGCAATCAAAACTTAGAAGGGTTTAGGTTTAGCCAAAAAAATAAAAAACAATGATCTGACAATTTTTTTAATGCATATAATTATCTTTTTTTTTAAAACTTATTATCTGAAAATACTTTGGCTTTCATTAGTCATAGTTTCAATGGTCTTGTCTAATATAATTTTGGTGTTTAGTTGGATTTACTTTCTGCAATGAAGAGAATAGATGTAATAGGAAATCTTAAAGCAACATACAATCATGCAAAGCAAGATGCTGATTTAGCTTAGAAGCAAGAAACTTGGCTCACACACTTCCTTCAAACTCCCCATTGTTGCTTATGAACATTTACAGTTAAAAATCATGGACTTATGTTCTCTAATGTCGGGAAATAAACTCGTGAACATTGAAAATCGAGATTTAAACATTGTTTTATCATGACTAAAATATCACCAAATTAAATTTTCTAATCTTCTTTAACCAAGATTTAGAATCTGGAGATCAATGAACCATTAAGTTTTACAAAAATGAAAAAAAGAAAGACTATTTTACATATTGTTTCTAAAGGAAAGACAAAAAAGACGGAGTCACGAGATCATAATAAAGATTAGTCGATAATTTTATCAAGAATAATAATGTACTTCATTTTTTTTACATTTCATATTTTCGTTCGTATGTATCATATAAAACTAAGATATTGTTTTTTTAATATTGGACGGTGTTATATGAGGTGGTTTACCGAATATAAATGATATAATAAACAAAGTATAGTAGGAATGATGGAGGAGATGTATCCATTTTTGTTAAAAATAATCAATCGTTCAATTGCTTACTTAGTATTATATGTTTTTATTTTCTCAACTAATTATTGGACCTTTTGTTAATTTAAGGGTGGATCCCTTGGGAAATTTTAAATATACAATTGTTTTATATTTGTTACATACCCTTTTTATAATAGACAAATAACTCGATTTTTATTTGATAAGCTAGGGTTGTACCAAGATTTGGACTCACTTGCTTACGTTGAAGCAAGGAACACCAAATTTATGGTACTTATATATTCATAAGATTGCTTCCACCAGGATTTGAATCCTAGTCTTCTATTA
>JAYMSU010001623.1:0-10065 GCA_036897765.1 Erodium chrysanthum
GTTAAATGGTTATTTTGCTCAGAAACTAATAGAATCTCACTTTTTGACGTGATCAATTCATAAGGGTAGCTTAAAAGTAATTTTTTCAAAAGTTTGTTTTCCGTCCGTGAGCAATTTATGAGTGCACGTTTCAGCAATTCCCCCTTTTATATTCATACAGTTTCCACTTGAAGGAAATAGGATCAGAGTTTGTTTCTTATGTTAAATAATATATCTCTTAACAGGTGGAAGAGAATCAGCGGTTAAGGGCTGAACTTCAGAGAAGAACACAAGCACTGGAAAAATATGTAAGTGCACATAGCTGTTTAAAAGATTAATTTTTCTTTTCTGTATGAATTCACTTGTTAGCCATGTGGACGGTTGTAAGCCTTTCAGAACTACCTGTCTCAGTCCTGATGGATATTATATCTTAGATCTCTTCTGTTGTGTACAATTTGTGCCACGCACGAGGTTTCTGATTTAAATTGCTTTCAATTCTCGGTTCCATTTATCATGTGTCTTGTCATATCATTGGTTCAATATCTGTTCAAACATCAAATACATCACTTTTATATATGCATGTTAATTTATTGCTGATTACATGAGATGGTAAAACTCTTAGTTTTTTTTTGCTTGATTCTTCACAATTACTACCCTTGTTTTCAGATGTTTTACCTTTTGTTCTTTAACAGGTAAATATAATGAAAATTTTAATCAATATAATATAATACATGCAGACTTGAGCTGATTGAGGATAGGACATCCATCACAAGCACTGGGTAGGGATAGAGTCCATCCCTCCCTGTGAACCTTACTTGAACCCAACTCCATTTTTATCTAGTCCTTGCAGTGGTACTGTTCACAACCCCAACAACATCCCACTTTTGTCTGATTTGCCTTGTAGTGATGCTTTCTCATTCCCTTGGAAACCTATAACTCTTCTAATTTCTCCAACTTTTTGGCACCTTATAATGGTTATGCGATGCTCCTGCAAGCGTATGCTCAACTTCTTGATTTCAACCTAATATATGCCAATACCGATAAAATAACAAGCCTCTTACACTTCATTTCGGCTTCACAAATCGTGAAAAATTTCTTTCTGATTGAAGTCCACAAATGAATTGTTTCAGATAAGAATGAGATGCAATTACAAATCTAGGAATGTGCTCCAAGTGTTGAGGTATATTAAAATCCCTTAATTTGTGGAATTCCTTACAGTTTGTCTTCCTTAATTGTTTCCTTAGCTGAAGACTTAATTTTTTTTTGTTTCCTTTTCTTATGTATTAGTCAACTTGGTATATCGTACCACAGAGGCTCTTTCTTGTACTTATTTAAAACACACAATTCCATAATTTACTCTATATTCAACATATTCAAACCTTCATGGCGTGTTACTTGAACTCCAATCTTTCAAATATTTACCTTTGGTCTGCATGTGTTCCACTCCCATGCTCTCCTATTAGAAAAGGGTTGTGCCCAGAAATTGAACATTACACTGCTAGGTCAGCATGGTTTGATACCGTATTGGACAACCAACTCGGCTCAAAGTTTATCACCCAACTTCTGTTATCATGTTTCTGAAGAGAATTGTATTTCCGTTGGCTTTCTACTACAGGCTTTGAGTGGATCTAGAACTAACATTTTAGTATGATCATTTTGTTATTGTAATAAATTGAAAATAGTGGTGGCACAAAGCCATTACCATGTAAGTTTCTTTATGCTCCTATATATGCATGTTTCGTAAAATCTAATTAGTACATCCTGTATGCTTCTAGTCTCTTATTTTCGAGGATGATTGACAGTGAATTTGCATTTCATGTGCAGAAAGTGGATGAACCTATTTCTCAAAGGCTGCATTCTGCTAATTTGTGGAAGGAACGACCTCATGGACTTTATGAAGATCACCAGTCTGTTCCCTTTTTAGGTAACCAAGAAGATAGAGTTAAAAGCATTGGCCACAGTTCTGGAATTGATCCACCCAAGATAGCTCTCCAAGATCTAAAGCCAAAACCTGAGGATCCTACCAGACAAACACATTCAGAAAATCACAATGACAGCAGCAAGATCAATGGCACATTGAAAGTATTTCCTGGTAGTCATGTGCATGCAGATAGTGCAGGCTTCTCTCAATTCTCTTCTCCATCTACATCCTTTTCTCCCAACAGGTCTCTCAGTATATACAGAATGATATGCTTAACATGACTATCATTTATAGCTGTCAAATTGAAGGATATGTACACTTCAAGACTAAACTGTTTTTTTCAGGTATCAAATGGAAAGTGAATTGGATCCACGGTTCAAATTGCCTGTGCATGGGATGATACCAATGACTGACGCAAATAATTCTGGTAGCCTTTGGAAGCAGGTATCATTATATTGTTCTAGAATATCGTGTTTGTGTGTAAGGTTATTTTTAATTCACCATATGCCATATTAGTACAGGATCTTGTTCTTAAGATTAGGGAACATGAAGAAGAAATTATGCAGTTAAGGAAACATCTATCTGAATATTCAATCAAGGTATGGAAGGAGTCTTTGTATCTCTTTTTGTAATGCTCATACACTGATTGGAGTAACTAATAATTAATATGGTTTATAGGAAGCCCAAATTCGCAATGAAAAATATCTTCTCGAAAAGCGCATCGCTTACATGCGTCTGGTAGGCAGTACATTGTTCTGATTGTCCTTAACTCCCAGCTTCCTGCCTTTTGTCCTATTGATCTTTTTATGTTGATGAAATATTTGGTCCTAGGCTTTTGATCAACAGCAGCAAGATCTTGTGGATGCCGCTTCAAAAGCTCTCACATACAGGCAAGATATAATCGAGGAAAATATTCGTCTGACTTATGCATTACAGGTAATCTTATTAGAGTTTCATTGATATGCTTAATATTAACCACTGCAGATTACTTATTTTCTACAATCAGTTTTGTAATTTTGTTCTCCAGAGCAGTACTCTGGTGAGCATATTCAAGTTGTTAAGCATATGTCCTTTTGGTTATAATATTCTAAAGAATATAAGTCTCAAATGGTTCTTCAGGATGCACAGCAAGAAAGATCGATATTTATATCGTCTTTGCTACCTCTCCTTCAAGACTATTCTCTGCAGCCACCAGTTCCTGATGCTCAGTCCATTGTAAGCAATGTCAAGGTCAGCACAAATTATACAATCATATCATGTTTTTTAACTATGAAATATTTCTTTTCAAGAATTAATATTGATTGAGACCTAGAATATTGGTTCTTTACATTTCTATACTTGCCTCTTCTGCTCTTGGCTTCTAAGGAATAAGATTGAGCATTAATAATGCAGATGATGTCTGGAATATGTACCATTTCAGATTATCTTTTGCCAGTGGGTTATATTCATATGAGATCAGTGGGTTGTTGGGGAGTATGAAACAACCTTTGGCAGTGAGAGCTGAAAATAGTTGTTAATATGGTTCTGAGTTTGAATTTGGATTTAGTTTTATATATCTGCATTTTTTACTTAGGGAATTCCTAAAATTGTCCAAATGATTTGGACACGAACAAAAAAATCTCAATGAAAAATGTCCCACTCGTAGATCGAAAAGATATACAGCCGAGATTGGCCATCAAATATTTTATATTATATGTCTCGCCCTCCCGACCCTCCTGACCCAGCCCTCTTCCCCCTCTGGATCTGCCCGGCTAGTCTCTTACTATGTCGCTTTCGTTTGCAACCCCATCCTCAACATCATCTTTTTGTGGCTGCCAGATATCTTCGGTGTTTGCAGCCCCATCCTTCATACAGTTATACCCAAGCGACAAAAAAATTTGTTGTCTATTTCAACTCACCAAGAGATGTTTCAGAAGCTGTCCGAGCCATCAATGACATTTTGGTCAACAAGCAGAGGCTCCTTGTCGCAGAGGCCAAGCCCCGCCCTCAACCCCCTTGACGCTCCTCCAACGATCTGCCCCCCATTGCCCCGTCAAGACTCCTCTCCTTTAAAGAGGTGGTCACTGGGGTTGCTCCGCTCGACACGACGCCCACCATCAGATGTGTAGGATCCCTCAATCCCCTCATGATTTAGAACCTCCTTACCTCAACATCGTTGCTGTAACTAGGTCTGGATTCACTCCCTGGGAGCCTGTGTCTTCCTTGGCTCCTCTTGGGGACCGCTTGGGCGTTATTTCTACCACTTTGAGGAGCGGCCCTCACAGTTTTCCACGACGGCTGGTTTAGCTGGATCATTGACACCGTCCTTTTGGTTTGGACCTACGACACCATCATCAATATTGCAAGCTCTACCAACAGGGCCCTGGTGGTTCGTCCATTCTCCACGCCCGGCCTGCATTTTGATCGTGCCTTGCTCCATGTCCACCTAATCTTAAGCTTGCTTACACCGTCGTTGAGGTTACGATTGGCTTGACCGTCTTCTTAGTGAAGTTATCCCTGCTAGACACAGCCAGCATCCTCGTGGTCCCGCCTCCTGTAGCTGCTCTTCCCACGCTTACCCCTTCAATTCAGCTCTCAGGTGCTTGGGAGGCGAGTGGCTCTTGCTCTGGGTCCCTAGTGGCCCTGGGAAGAGCGAGGCCATTCCTCCTTTGGTGGTCGTGTAGTGGGTACGACTTCTCATGGCGAGATCGTGACCTGCTTGGCTTGCCATGGGTAGATCGCGACAGACAAGGAAACCGACTCCTCTGCGTCGGGAATCCCTGCGTGGAGTGCGGTGGAGGACGTGCACTAGATCTTCAAATGCCCGGGATCACAGAAATCTAACAAAGTGTCCCACGTTTTTTTACAAGGCTGTTTTGCGGACGTGGCCAAAATAAAAGGGCATGTTTTGGTAATTCCCCCTTAATTTAACTAAACCAGCAGAAGGAAAATGAGAGAACGTCATAAAAAGTAAAGCTGCATCACAATATGGAAATAAATTGAATGTTGAACAGCCAGAAGTGCTTACAAATACTTCCACTTTTTCACTCCGAAATGCCATTTCAGACATCAACTCATAAACAACTGGGTTGTGCTCTATTCCTTCCATGCATGTCCCGACTCCAATCTATTTGAAACATTAACACTAAATTCACAGACCTGCTTCTGCTGCTTCATGATGGTAGAATATGTACACACACAAAAAGAACAATGAGCATACCATGGTTGAATTTTCACTGATTCGAGCATCAACTGGACCTGAAGAAATCGAATCCAGTATGCCATACATTTCAAGATTTCCACCAAAGTTATGAAGCATACACCTGAAGCATATTAGAAACTGATTTTACTATTGGAATGAAGAGGGTTTACTTGAAAAGGAAAAGGAAAAGGAAATTGAAAACGAATGATGAAACACAGTCTAGAAGTAAAAAGAGGTAATTACCATACATAAGGAGTGCCATAAAACTGAGAGGAAGTTTTCCATATTGGTTTGACATCAGCAAACAGGTCAAGAACTATCATTTTCCCAAATGGGACAGAATGTAAAAGAGCCTACAGATGTCACCACAATAAAATATGTTCAATACTCAATGAGAAACACCAGCAAGAGTATCAGAATGAAAAAGCATTTGGTACGTTTAAGCAATGAATGTTGCCACAAAGAGCATATTGCTATGGGTTAAAGAGGCCAAGTGAATAAAATAATTTCAGTTTCAATGTTTTTCAACTTATAAAATTGAAGAAAAAGGATCCAATCTTATTTTTAATAATTCTCCTCAAATATACCAGCTGTTATATCATAGTCTAATGCTATATTGCTCAGCATGGCAACTTTGTGTCAGAATGCCTAGCTTTCATAAGGTTTATCCAGCTTCCAGAGGGGTGTAGTTAAGAACTTATAAACTCTTTATATTCCTTATATACCATGGTCCAACATGCCTCGTACACTTCAGAATTTCTAAAGCTATAATCATAGTGAATCAGAGGATTTGATAACATAATTTTTAATGAAGCAAATCGGTAAAAAATAACCATGAGAAAAAATCAGAGACTTGATGAATGGGCATGTTTTAGGTGACTACGTCTGTTTTCACAATCACGAGTATTTCAAAAACAGAGATGTTTGTTTGCAACCCAACATTTTTCCCCTGCAACACAAACTTCTATAGTAAAATTAAAAGTGGTGCACAAAATATGAATCTATTAAATTTATATCATACTTGCATTTGAGGTGGCTTCCAAAATGCAGAATCCGAATAGAAGAGCCAACCCTGCATATCAATAAAGTAACCAACTATCGCAGATAAAAAAAACTCGGTAATTCATTAATATGCTAGAGAGTAGATACGAGAGCATCATTATTCATTAGCAGCAACAATGCAACAAGCAAGCAATATGGTCAAACTAGAAGAAACACTCTGAATGCCTGCTATCAGGAATCTAAAAGATCATATCAAGTTCTTAAAAACAGCATGCATAAAATTAGTACAAAAGCAATTAATAAATCAAGAAAAAACCTAGTATTCTATCAAGGAATGAGCAAAATAACATTTGGTCATGTTTAATCTGACATTACAAAATAATCATAAAATAAGTGCACATGTAATAATCTACCAGTGGAACTGCTCCAGTAAAGAGATGTTGTTCCATAATACGATAGCATCGGATGAAGACATGTTATTACATATGTTACAAAATGCCTACAGACCATTTTCTTTATCCCGGCAAATCCATCTATAAGATATTTAAATGGCACGACAAGTATAACTATTGTTGCTATCATGATTTCCAATCACTGCAAACATCCATATCTTTAAAATCATTAACTTCATTCCTATTTCCTATAATAAATAAAATGGCTAACATTCAATAGCAACTATGTTGCATATAGTCAAACTAATTACAGAGATCTTTTCTGTCAACAATTTGTATCACATAGATCCTTTTTAGTATTTATATACAGAGAAGTGATGAGGGTTCTGGTGACTGGCATACCTGCATCAGCCAGACAGCATCCTTGTCTGCTTTTGACATTGCTTTATACACAGCAGCTCCAAGTGAGGAAATATAGGTTGTATCATCTGTAGGTGGGGAGTTTTCATTGAAAGTATCACTGCAGTTATGGTAGCATGAATCACAGTAGTCAAACTTCTAGAACAAAGACGAAAGAATAATCTTTTAACTGCAACAAACAAATCCATTCCACTATATGTGATCTATGCAAATTATAGAAACATCATTCGAAGAAACAAGCCAGAACTTTATTTGATATGAAGAGCACAATCACATATCACGGCCTTACAATTTAAAAGGGCATAAGCTATAGTTTCATGAAAATAACATACAACTTTTGACATTACAGGAAAGATCCGTATGTATCCTTCATAATCCAAAACCACTTGAAATTCAGGACAATGAAGCAGAATATAGAAAGAGAAAGATCAAATATGGCACATATTAGAGATGGTTTTTTTAGATCAGCAGATTCTGTGTACCAAGCAAAGATAGCAATCAGCCTTAATTATGTAGTATATTGTCAAGTAGAGAAAGCCCGAACCATGACCAAAAGGTTAAGCAACTGGAGCTAACAAAACAGCGCTGTAACTCACAGCTGATGCAAAAAATACAAATGGAAGAAATTACCAGTTGTAGATATCTGTCACGTCCCCATATTCTGTAATGATGTAGAAACAAAAATTAAACCAACATAGAAAAAATCAAATAAAATTAAGATATTGTTAGCTTTTACAGAAGCAGTTCTCATTGATTCAACTGCTATGTTAAATTGGTTGTATCATATCATAGAGCGTATTGATACATATCGTTCCACCTTTGACAGTCTTGAAGTTGTTATTCATATTTCCATTTTGTTACTGCTACATTTAAATTAAAATTTTACTGCCCAACATTTATTTCACAGAGGTATCCAAGCATCTTTATATTACATTGGTGATAACTAGGGTATTTTCGGGACTAAGTAACTGATAGAAACAAAGCACACCTTCAATTTGCCGCCTTATAAAAGCCTCCCCAATTTTAACAAATAAAGGATCAGCAGGATCAAGAAGGTAGGTGCAGCACCAACGAGGATCACCGTCAACCGTGTTCCTGGTACAGCACAGAAATGGGCAATTTGAAGTTCTATAAGTGATGCATGAAAAAAAAAACGTCAAATTTCAAAATGGAATCCCAAATTGGCAGGGAAATAAGAAATGCCGTATGGTGAACTTAAATAGTTATATTTTCAAGTGTTAAAGATAATTGAATGGATAGCCCATCTGCATTTGTACAAGGGCATTATTGGTATGCAAGGAAGCCTGTAGGATGACCAAATTCAGGAATAGAAGTTCTATTACAGGATCATTTCCATAATATAACTTATTTTAATCACTGAAATTTTCATGTTACAATAAATTTTAAAGTTATAATTTATTGATTTTTTTTATCACCTGTATTAAGAAATAAACACAACCAGACTTTTTCTACACAAACCACACAACTAATGTTTAGGAACACCCTCTCAGAGATAGATGATGAGTAATACAATCCAGTCCCGTTTTTACATGATACTTACCATGCTCATTAATAATATATCTAGGTTCTTAGGATCAACAATAAACTTAAACCACTACATATGCATTGATTTCACATCACTCATCTGAACTAATTCCTCCTCCAAGCTATTGCTTTCTTCTAAGGAGCCAAAACAAATTTGGAAATTTTAGATTAATATTCTGATCTATAACACTCATTGAAGACTTCCATTAATCAATTTTGCCTACTGTTTTCTCATCTATATTGTTACTATTGTTTTTGAAGTACTTCCCCTTACATCATATAGTTGACCAAGAACTTCCATCCTAATATATGTGTCCCAATTGACTATATGCTAGAGTTAAAAATCCAAATTTAGTGTTTTTCCACCATTTACCTTCATGTGCTCTCATGTATCCACTACTTAAGTTGTTACAACTAACTTATGGTGGGATATTATTGGTAATGCATGTCTAAATAACAACACGAAAAGGAAATGAAACACTTATTTTGGGACGGGAGGGAGTACAATGCTTTTCTTATCTTCTTCTATCAAAAAAACTGAGAATACATGGAACAATTTGAAGTGTTATGACAATATTTAGTACATAAAATGTAAGGAGAAAAATTGAAGCTGGTCGCAGGTATTGTCTTCCAAAATGAAAAAAAAAAATCATGAACAAAATATGGTATACCAGTCTCCCAATCTGGTTATGTTTGCTGAAGGAAATATCTTCTTGAGAGCCGCTGGAACATTTCCAGAGAACGATGGTAGAACTGGAAAAAAGAAGAAGTTTCATGTGCCTGATCATCATCAAGTTCACAAGAAAAAATATACCAGAGAATTCTATCCCTCCAGATATATTTTCTATTTCATACGATGTGCAGAAAAGAAATTTACTGTGTTTGAAGGAAGTCAATGAAGGGATTGATAAAGCATCATTCACCTTGTAAGACAAGTGAAATATAACTATACCTGGAGTCATGCCTAGCTCTAGCATACGAAACAGTATCTGTTTCTGCAGTGCCAATTGTTGATCAAACCAATTTTGTGATAAAGGCCCACCCCACCTGTGATGAGACAATGGTAAGCGCTCATAACACAGAAGCAAATAATGAGGAGAGATAGCAACTGCATAGCTTGTGGAGAAACATTTGGAGTCTGTAAATACAAGATACAAAACTCATACTTATACAGTTAGAGAAAACCTGAACAGTGAGTTCATACATTTATATACCTTACTCTATGTCAATGAACAGAGATAAAAAGAGGAGAGAGAGAGAGAGAGAGAGAGAGAGAAATGCAGTGCTGAATCTGGGCCAGTGGAAATGATCAGAGAGCACAAAACATGGAATAGAGCATTTTGCCAATATCCTTTCCTTGGCACTAGATATGCACTTCAGGCAAAACAAGAGAATGGTATTCTAAATCAACAAAACTTACCCATGTAAATTTCCCATGCGAGCCCAAGCAAGGAAAGCTGGTCCACCGAAGAAGTCATTCAAGTCTTCCATAGTAATATTAAAATCCTAAAGACAAAAGATAGCAAAATTAGGCAGTAAAATGAAAACAACCTACTAAAAATAACTGCTTCTCAACCAACTCAAGTTGGCCCAGTGGTTAAGGGCTCCCTCTAACACAATGGAGG